>JASANF010011605.1:0-12735 GCA_030248245.1 Trissonchulus sp. WLG1_4
TGAGTGGACTTAAATTTGCAGCGGACTTAATTAAGTCCACTTAAGTCCAGTATTTTTGGAACGCAGACTTAATTAAGTCCGACTCGATTAAGTCCGACTTAATTAAGTCCGATTTCATTCCTAAAATAACTTCGGCTTTTAAGACTCTGTGTGGATTACGAGTTTATGTTTATAACTTTTGACTAGTTTTACCGTTCTGCATGTGTAATTCATCATTCGAAAGCTCACAAATTGCGCTTTTCAGCCATGTAAATGTTAAAATTTTTTATGGTTTTATTTTTTAAAATTACATCCTGAACAACTTTAAAAAGTTGTGACAACTGTATTGTACCATTCTAAAACAAAAATTTTCGTTTAAGGCTGGCGTATGCCCGCGTTTAAGGGCTGTTTCTGTGTTCAGTATGGTCTTGTGGTTCGTCATTGGCCTCAGATTGATTTAGACTTGCGAAGTCTTCGATACTGTTCTTAACCTGCGATTAATTCATATGTACTTTCATTCATGCATCTTTGGAACAGTTCTGAAGCAGTCTTACGTACGTCAGCCAATAAAATTGAGGCATATTACATGTGACACCATGAACAGCCAATCAGACAGTTGCAGGCCGACTCGTGGAAAAAACTGTTAGTTTGTGTTGCGTAATTGAAAATGTGTTTCAGAGCATTTTTTCGTGAAAATTTGAAATGTTAAAAACTTCTGAAACCTAAAAATTTCTACAAGTATATAAAGCACTTTTACGACGGCTTTTCGAGTCCCTTGGTGGTCTAGACTCTAGAAGGTAAGCTTTTTGCTTGCCAATCGGGCACCCACGGATCGAATCCCGTTCTGAGTTATTTTAATTTCAGTTTTACTTTGATTAGCAAATGTGATTAATATACTTTTAAGTTATTTTCAACGAAACGCAGTTAATCCGATCGAGTTCGAGCATTATTTCACGTGTAAAAGACTGTTCGTCTGTCCTCAAGGAGTATGAATTAATCACCCATATATAAAGACACGGACAAGGACTTTACTTTACTTTTACTTTTTGTTAACTCTTGATCAACTTCACACATGCAAAAACAAACTATTATGTTGTTTTCGCAAATGCAGACGCACATGTAAGATGATGCGGCACTCTGGTCGAGACATAGTGGACTCAAATGTCATTGGCTAACAAGCTCTTCTGCTGAGTGAGAATAGGTTACATTGCGAGGTCGGAGTGTCAATATTCCAGAGGAAATATTAAACGCGGCCACTTTTTGTGGATAAAATAATTTAACTCCCAAATTCTGCATACGTGCACTGCTGAGTAGCTCCAAAGTTTTCCCAACAACAAAATGTGAAAAACTGTAAACAGTAAACACGTCTTGACGTAAAAAACTTATTGAAGTTAGTGTTTTAAAAAGACTGGTCTCACCGAGATTTGAACTCGGATCAATGGATTAAGAATCCAGAGTGCTCGCCAATACACTATGAGACCTCTGGTCCGATGATGTTAACTTTCACTATAGAAAGTTTTGCACGCTTTGTCGGAAAATCATGAGGTTTATTTCAACAAGGAAACGTACGTAATTGCTTTTTCAATGTCAAGCTATCATACTTTTGCAAGACATTTCTTGTTAGGGTTGCGTACGTTTATGACGGTTTCATTGCTGCTGAAACGCATTATTTATTCGCTAGCCCGGTTGGCTCAGTTGGTAAGTGCTGCGCGCATTTACTGAGCATCTGATTTCGGATCAGAACGTCGGTGGTTCGATTCCGCCCCGGAGCTGCACCTTTTGCTTGCGGTTGTTCTGCATACATTGAGAACTGAGCTGCTGCTATATCATGTGTGCAGAGCAGCGAAGTACCTACCCTTCTAGTGTTAATTAACACTAGAAATTCGACCTACCCAGATTAACGTAGGACTATCAAAATCTGAATATAGTATATACGTGGCCACTGAGGGGCCGCGTAAAAATGACAAACCTGGACCACGTGATGAAGACGAATAATCACAGATGTACATGGGGGGGGTCTGGGGGGGGCAAGCCCCGCCCCCCAGATTTGAAATTCCGGGACAAGCCCGCCTTCAGATTTGACCCGTCGGGACAACCCCCCCCCTCCTTGAAACTCCAAAATTACCTCAGATCGCCCTAAAATGCTTAAAAAATAAGCAAAGAGTGAAAAAAATCGCTAAAAAATCTGAATTTCGCAAAAAATTTGCCACTTCTAGGCAAAAACTAGAAATTTTTGCGTTTTTGGGACAAAAAATTTGGACCAGCCCCCGCTAAAATGTCGAAAATTCCGGGACAAGCCCCCCCCCTGACCGAGACCCCGTGTACATGTATGCGAGTAATCAATAACACCCGGCCAATCAAAAACAACAAAAGTGCCATAACAAGAAACACTGTAGGACAACAAATTTGGTCAAAGAATGACTGCTCGACACCAAGTAATTTCTGTGTCGTATTATTTTTCAGCAGGATTTGTGTGTCTGGATTATTTTCAACCATATTTGACAAAGCGTAAGTCTGAAAACTCACATTTACTACACTCGTTAGTGGTACAAAATTTTTAAGCTTTATAAGAAAATTACGTTATTACAAACTTTAAAATTCAGTCCTACAACGGTTATCAGCTCTAAACTTGAAATTTCAGCCAAAAAGAAACATCATACGTTCCATAAAAATGCCAGTAATCAACTGAAAGACTAATTATCGGCCATATAGCAATTTTAACAAAATAAAAAAAACTTAAAAAGTATGTCATCAAAAAGCCCATTTATTTAGCTATCATTTGACATATAGATCATCTAAATCGGTTCAGTATGTCAAAAGTTATAAACGATTATGTAAGAGCTATCAAGCACTTAAATCCGTTAAGTCCGCGTAAAGTTACGCGGACTTAAAATTCTCCCAAATACGTGTAAATTTAAGTCCGCGGACTTAAGTAGACTTAATTAAGTCCAATTTAGAAACGTGCAAAAGTTAAGTCGGACTTAAATAAGTCCAGCGGCAACTTAAGTCCACTGTTATTTTTGGAATGCGATCGGACTTAAATTTAAGTCCGGTGATATTTTAGAAATGCGACTGGACTTAATTAAGTCCACTGGCAGCGTTAAGTCCACTTAAGTCCACTTAAGTCCACTTAAGTCCGATTTTGCATTCCAAAATTCCGGACTTAATTAAGTCCAGTTAAGTCAAGTCCAGTTAAGTCCATTTTAGAAAAAGGCCCTTAGTGTGTTGCTTATAGGCTTATGCTACTGAATATGTACATACTATAGCTTATTGTGCGAAAAGTTCATAATAAAAACAGTATATATCACCAAAGGCGTACCCAGAAAAAGTTTCAAGGGGGGATGGATGACTTCGATTTTTTTGTGATGGGTTAAAATGCACTTTTTAGCAATTGAACTCTGATAAGATGCTTTACAAACGCAAAATGATTAAACCACAAAGTTGCAGGGCTCTAGGGGCGGCAGCCCCCAGAAAAAAATTTGAGATTTTTCCAATTTTTAGACTGAATTTGCCAATTTGGTCAACTGGAGACGTATGAGAAATTTTTTCCGACCGACCAATTAAAACAAAAGATGGTACATAACGTCACATCAGACATGTAGCATAATGTATAATGTACTCAATGCATGTACCTATAGGCTTTGACGAAAATAATAACAAAAATAGTAAGCCACAGAGTCGGAGGGGTCTGGGTGCGGCAGCCCCTACAAAAATAGGGGAAAATTTTTTTATTTTTAGGCCAAATTTGGTCAATTGGAGACGTATCAGGAAATTTCTCCGGCCGGGACAAAAAAACCAAAGCAGGGAGCGACCCTTGTGTTAACTTTAACACTAAACCTAATAGAACTGTCAAACCGTAAAAGCTACAAAATTGTATAAAAAAGACAAGTAGTATATATAACTTA
Organism: Trissonchulus sp. WLG1_4; assembly: GCA_030248245.1. Classification (NCBI taxonomy): domain Eukaryota; kingdom Metazoa; phylum Nematoda; class Enoplea; order Enoplida; family Ironidae; genus Trissonchulus; species Trissonchulus sp. WLG1_4. Next base: position 3,885 of record JASANF010011605.1, read on the forward strand.
TATACAAATTAACTTATATACAAATAATAACCATAATAATAACACACAGAGTAACATTGGAAAAGATGCGACAGCGACACACACTAGGAACCCACCACACGACAGGCTGCTACGTAGGCAGTGCGTTTGTACCTACATACGTACGTGTTTGCTTCTCACAACAGTCAGGACAGAGTTGAAATGAGGGCCGGGCCGGTGTGATTCAGGGCCGGCCCGGCCTGATTCAAACTTCTGCCGGTTCTACTGTAAACAACTAATGACTAGACTGAATTAGAGTTTTTTGAAGCGATTATATTTAAATTTTATTACATTGAATTATAGCAAATTTAGGTAAAATTTTCATATTTTTATGTTAGGTACATATTTAAGAAACGTTTTAAAACATTTAAAAAAATAAACAAAATTGCCTTATTTCGTCACCTAATCGTAACCAATACGTACAGCAACTAATTCAAATAATTCCAAAACTTTAATTCAACTAAACTGTGTTCCAAAACTTTCCTTAAGCTTCTTAGCTGCCGAGAATTCGGACCTAAATTGCGCTTGTGATTTAGATTCGTCGCAAACCTGCGAAACTGACTGATTCGGAAAATTGGACGGGTTGGTCTCAGTGGAGCTTATGTTCCCGATCCTGCAACGGCGGTACCAGACTCAGAACAAGGGCTTGCATCAGCAGGTTGGGGTTCATTCATACTTACAGCCGTATGTCAGTGCAGACGTAAAATTACGAGATAATTCCTGTAGGAAACTTACGGAACATATTTTACGGAATATTAAGGAATAATTTCTCCATGTGATGATCTTATATAGCGTATTGATGTAATTTGTAAATTTGCTGGCTGAACGGACAAATGGCTGGAAGTATGAATGAATCGACCACACATTTTTTTCCTGATATTTCAGTTAAGTTAAGCAGCTGTTACGAAATACTTTCACTCAAAAAACTTATGCATCTCATTAACTTATCAACTTATGCATAAAACTTATTTATAGTTTTTACAGAGTATCACTTATGAGTGCTGATTGTGCAATAGTTTGTCAAAGTTTCCGGTGACATACTTTAGAACCATTATTAGGTTCATTAGATTTTTGATTAGTAGCACCGGAAAACTACTGTTTCCATAAAAAATAGGCCTATATGCTATTTAAGCACACATGGGCGTGGGCGGCGATGGGTGGGATCGCTCCCCTCCACCTCCCATTCCCAACCTGTTCGCTCTGCCCTCCCAGAAAGGTCCGCCCCCCTCAGGTCGGCTATCACCCCCTTAAATTGGCTAAATTCGTGAAAAATTCGCAGATCAGCCCTACTTCTCGGTCGATGACTCTTTGCCCCCGCCAACTTTCCTCAGCGTGCGTATGTAAGTAACTGTTTTAGCATATGTCTGGATGTGGATAGAGAGAGAGAGGCTTGTAACACTAGCCATTGTGACTCCATAGTCCCAAAGGAGAACCAAAAGATAAACTACACTCTTTGGGCCAACTGGGGTTTTTGCAGCGCCACTTGTGGTCACGGTCAGTATTGTCTTTTTTGCTCACTTACAGTTCATACTTGTCCGTAAAGGTTGTCCGTGTCTTGCTTTTGTTTTTTTATTTTAGACTTTTTTATTATTAGCTCAATTTTGGGTTGTATTGCGGCTGCGTGTCAGCGGCGTTTTTTATTTGAAAAGAGAAAGTTACCACCCCCAAACATGGAAGACGCCGACTATAACTAACCGACTGACTGACATATGTTCATCTGGATTAAATTAAAACTTGTTTACCTAATAACTTATCTTACTGTTGAGGTTGACTTGAAAAATTTTGTGCATACGCGTAAGGTGCTACAAGTAATTTCTATCGCAAATTTTGTATAGTTGCATAAAATATGTCATGAGTTTTTGGCAAAACAAATTTTAATCTAAACCGTTTAATCCATTTTAGGAATTGGCCCTATGACTCTATTATAGATTCATCTGTAATTTATCTCTATTTTGTTTCACTCATCTTATGTATGTATTAATCGACCAGTAGGATATGTACGTATTATTACCCGACTATAATCGTCACTTCCTGAATGCCTTTCGAAAAATGGGTGTCACTCTAATCAACCGCGTTTCAGGTGTTCGAGAGAGAAAACGGTTTTGCCGAGAAAGCTCTGGCTGCTCCAGGATTAGCGAAAGACAAACAGAACACTGCCATTTGCGAGACTGTAAAACTGCCAAGGCAGCTGCTGAATTCGGCTCCTGACTCGGAAGCGGAAATCTAGGGTTGTTTTGTGGCTACATTTGTACAATTGATTCAATTTGATTTGATGTGGGCTTCTTACAAACCAATTGAATTGATTAGATTAAATTTGATTTGAATCAAACATTAAAACAACCAAAGCGCCAACTATAAGTTTGGCCAACTAAAGTGCCAACTATAAATTTGTAAGAGAACTTCGCCAACTTATAAAATTTCAAGCAAATAGCAATGAATTTTTTAAGCCATTTATAACTTATGAATTAAAAATTATAAATTTTATATTACGCTCGCTTAGAACTTCAACAGACAATTTCAAATTTAAAAGGCAAAATTTATTTACATTTTTATGGTTTGAAAAAATGTAAGCATTGCATTTCGGGAGAAAATTATTGGATACCAATAAAATACCATGTTTGAATGAGATCCATTAGACAGCATTTAAATGTACGGTATGTAGCCTAGTTAAGATCTATATTTGTCTATTGTTACTGTAATACTGTTTCTATCCCATGATTTGGACCATTATGTAGTTATTTTTCTTACATTCATAAAAGATGCGGGTAAATGTAATATCTATTGTCCGTTAGTAGCTGCTTCACTGTTTTGTTCATTAATAAGTCATTAATAAATTTATTTTTAATCCTGTATTTCTTAGTAGTAAAAAATGACTGTTTTTGTTTTTATCATGTAATAGACAAATTCTATGTATTATTTTTTATTATTGTAACATTACAAATGCCAAAATTCTTTTTACTCTTTAATATTCAATATATGCAAATAAAAGTTACAAATTAAAACATAACTAACAGCATCTTCATGATGCGACATTTAAGACAGTCCGCCTTATATACTATAACCAGACATAAAAGTTGTACTCGCAAGACGTCACTAAAAATAAGCTTGTCGTGTCAAGCTGCCCTGTCTTACATTAAGTGTTTTAATATTCGAAGACTAGCAGACTAAATATTAAACTAATTTTACAAATTACCACAAGGTATTTCACATTTTTTACTTATTCGTTCAGTTTGCGTAATAATAATAACATAATATGTATGTCCTTCTAGGATTTTATGTTGGCAATTACTTGTATTTGTGTATTTTCTCTAAATAAACAAACAAACATAATGATATCTGTGACTTTGACAAACAAATTGATGAACGCTGTTGGATTTTAAAAAAGTTAAATTCTTAATTAGGTACATATATGTTCGGAAAACACACTTGATTTAAGGGGGTAGTGTCGCGAAAGCAGTCGATTTTGCGCGACTATAAAACTTTTTCAGTGAAAGATAGGTCATTGTTCTTTATATATTCTAAAAATATGTTTTAAGGCAAATATTTTTGCCAAGTTTCAGAAAAATTGATGCAGCATACAGTTAGCAGTGAAGTCGCAAAGTCGGAAAAATGACGTTTTGAAAACCTATTCACATTCGATAATTTCGTCACAATTAAAAAACTTTTTGTTTAGATTCTTTACACAAAGTAAAAGCACATATGCTCTAGTTTATGCACACAAAATTTGGTGCAAATTGCTTGAGTCGTTGTGGAGTAATGCCTGTTTGAACTGTGAAACTGTGCGTAACCTGCAAGGTACTCTCAGCAATAATGATAAATTGTAAAAAATTTAGACACTTATTTTGAAATCAAAAGAAAAACGAAGCTTCAGTTTTCATTTTTCTTATTTGTGGCGAAAAATGGTGCATCAAAACATTACATGTACTTCACAAGCTGGCCAATCTGATATCTGGCTTGATTTTTTGAACTTTTATGTCTCTATTGTGTGATGTCTGGCTCACAAATGGTGATTGGTTAAAAATATTGGTAGATATTGGTAGTCTAGTGTCTGGCAGTATTTATTTGACACCATATGGCATTTCAGTAGTTTCTCAGTGAACGTACAAATTCAAAGCAAAAAGTTCCTTTTTTGCAGCCTGTGAGCAAAACTGCTTTGGCGACACTACCACCTTAAACTAGAGCTAGCTAGTGTAGTAACATTGAAGACCCCCATTTTGACACGACATTAAGCCATGTTGAAGTAAAACAGTTAATAGCTACATATTTAGGTAAATAAATAATTAAGAACGTTGTTTTAAATTTTGCTCTTTTCCAGCAAGGCTCCACATCTGTGACTGTGGGTATGCAATTTCAAAAACACTCAAATATCAGCTCAACTTTGGATTTAGGCTTGCGATTAGACTTCGGCTTTAGGCTTAGTCCCAGAGTTGTAGTACCAAGTTTACATAGTTAGGCTCAGCCTGAGGCTTGAGCTTAGTCTTACAATTACGTTTATGGATGAGCCTTGTTGTAACGTTTATGGATGAGCCTTGTTGTAAAGCTACATAATTTGTTTTAACGGTAGGTATTGCAGTTTTTTCCAAACGCCTTCTCACTGCAATACAGCTAGCTATTCAATTACTGCAGTTCGCCGCTTCAGATGGTGCTGCTTTCCAGGCGGCAAAATGGCTCCATTGCAAAAATTGCCAATGCAAGAGCAAGAGTAGGAGTTGTCCGGAGCCACCACGCATTGCTCTGACAGTGACTGAGATTGATCCCCTTCCGTGCTCTTGCTGGGTGGCTCACAGTATCGCATTACAATCGGCACAGCTGCAAAATGCAAAATGATTTAGTATCGATTAATAGTTCTGGCCGCATGGTATGTCCGTTCAGCCGGAAAAAAGGAAAAATCATACCACAAGCTAATTTTATACACTATTAATGCCGTGATTATTTCGTAATTTTGCTGGCTAAAGGACATAGCTACGACTGTAAGTATAAATTGACCCTTTACCCTTAAGTTGTGGAGTTGAGCGGTCATGTTAAAGTTTTACAAACAAGACAAAGGGAGGTTTGCGCTTAAGCTAAAACGAACTATGGTTTGAGAATTGTTTTTAAATCGAAAGTTCATCAAGTCTTTAAAAGTCATAAAAAGTTTTCATATGTGCACACTTAATTTCTTTTAATGTTTCTTGGTTTTTTTGTGGGTACAAACTACCGAGTCTAAGTTTTAAGCAAGATGTGAATGCCAGCTCTAAGCTTGACCACAAAACGGCTGCTCGAGCACACATGACATAAATTTTGCAGCATCTTGTTGTACTCATGACAGTTGAAATTTCTCGTGCGTTTATGTTTAAGTTATTATCGCAGGTTCTACCAATGTTTAGTAAGTCTTCGTCAAAATATTACTGGATGATTTTTCTTCATCAGTAAAGCACCTACTTATAAACCAGTAAAACTTTTTCACACAAGTTCCATTGCAAGGCACAGTCGGAACACCAGCCAAACTGCTGTCTTTGTTGCAAGCGTCCGTGAATATAGCTATTTCCAATCCCCGCCGAATGAACGGCTCGAAATATTTGGCCGCGCAGCTATAACACTTCAAAGCGGCCACGGAGTTAATAAGCCACAGACTAAGAATCGACCAAAATAAACCTGGCATACAAAAAATTTATAAAAAATGACAATAAATTGAATAAAAACTGACAAAAACGACACAAAGAGTTGACCAGAAAATTTTTTTAGATGCAACAATCGTGATAATAAATTTTAAAGAATAAACTAGTTATAACAATTACATTCCAAAAAACATTCCATAATTATGAAATACCCTGAATTAAACCGGAAATGAACGTGTAACTTTGTCATCATTGCTACTTTTATAAATCGAGTTTTAATTAGATATTTATTTTTACCTATGGAATAAGGTTTTTAAAGTTAGTCATGGAAAGTAAAAAAACAGCATAAAAGTGCATATATACAGTTTGAAATAGAAAAAATGGAAAAGACAGTATTAAAGTTTTATGACACAGGGTCAGTAATGTTAAAAAATAACCATGCAAAAATTGCCATTCAACGCGTACGCTAAGGCTGACAAACCCACAATAAGAATCAAAGGGCCAATTCCTAAAATGGACTTAACGGATTAGACTTAATTAAATCCGTAATTTAGGAATTGGATTTAGCAGCTTGTTAAATCCTCTCGTTCAGTCCGATCAAAATGAATCCGTTAAGTCTATTTTAGGAATTGGCCCAAAGATAAGCAAAAATTGCTAGAGCCGCTCTAAATCCTAAATTCTAAAAAACAATTCTGGAAGCTGTAAAAACGATTGCATTTCTGTTCCATTTTTTTCACCGACATAGATATTTGCTGATTATTGCAGCAATTAGGTGAATTTACGGCATTAGCTACAACTCAAGCCACACTACACCACATAAATAACCCATAGGAAAAAATTCACCTTAGCCTAACGTATTAGCACAGCTGCCTGCCGATTTAAGCCGAAGCACATATTTAGCACATTTGCATCATAAACGAGACTTATCTCGAGGTTTTTTGGCCAAGTAAGGGGCCTAATTTCGGGTCGATTTGGGAGTCACTTCGACAATTCGTTATCGTTCCTATTTTTTTCGTGAACGAACCTTCTATTTTATCAACAAAGTCACTGCACTTTTCCTTCGGCTTTCAGTGACGGCTTGTTTGTTGGGTTGGCCATGGCGAAAAACTGGTGATGATATTTAAAGGCAAGTTCAATGATTGGGTATTGATTCTGACGACCCTCTGACGTTTCAGGGATTCCACCAACTTTCGAGACTTGAGAGGGTTGAATTGTGTAAGGGGTACCCCCAAAATTGTGATCTTTGTATGGGGATAATAGCTGTTGCAGTATGTCCACGGCGACTAGGCCGCAAACAATTACAGTGGCATACTCTTCTCATTAATGTATTCTTGCCATCACGTAACTCGCTAATGTAATTATCCAAAATCCACTTGGTATTCAAAAAATTTAAATTTATTTTTAAGAGCAGAAAATTTTTAAGAGCCTCATAAAAAGTGACAGCGGGTATAACACTCAATTGCTTGATTTACGTGTTAAAATTTATTCTAACTTCAGCAGCACCAAACTTTTCCCTATTATAGTATGGACCCTACTTTAGCTAGTTACCAATACTGACTATGCAATGGAGCAGCTCAGTATGAAGTAGTATGTACTTATGTAGTAATTTGTAATGTACCTCTTCAGGTCGAAATTTGAATGCTGTTTCAAGTCGTAGTAACACTAATCATTCGACCGTTTACCAGTTACATACAATCCTTGCATCTAAACAAATTTTAAGCACAGAAACGGTTACACGCATAATTCGAGTGTATATACATATGCGGAGTATTCCTCATAATGTTAGCAGGACCATGTAGACAAAGCTCATAGGCAATGGTATGATTGATGTCTCTATTCTGTAGCGTACCCTCACTCAGTTTTAACTGCATACTCTGTTCTAATTTAAACTAATGATTCTTTTAATATTTTAACTTATTTTGTTTGCATATGGCAATTAAATTTAGTCAACAGACTAAAAATAATCAAAAAAATACTAGCGTCTAAAAGTAAAATTTGCTGCAAAAATCACCCACCAAACCACTGGTAGGTATGTGCTTACTTAAAAATAACAATCGTACTGTACCTTTCCTAGTTAATTAAAGACATGTTAACCTAATATTAACATCCATCAGTCATTTTTAAATCGTTAACCACAGAAGATCCTGTTTGCCCACCACTGATCCTATTTTCACAACCGTTTTGGAAAACTGATCCTGTTTTGCCGATCCGTGCAAAAAATAGTGTATCATCAACAATAGCTTGGCATTTGCAAAAAGTTAACAATTTTAGCTAAATCTGAATGAAAAAATAATCAGCGTAAAATTCTGTACAGGACAGTACAATTGAATCAGAGTCAAGTGTCCCGTAAGTGTCGGGCCAAACGAAAGAAGTTACCTTTTGGGGCGGCATTTTGAAATTCGCAAATCGTAAAAGCTAACCAAAATTGCTCATTGGCCGCAAACTTGTCCCATACGGCGCAGGATGATGCGACATTTGTCACATGACATTTAGAGTGGCCAATGAATGAATTCTTTTTGTTACACGTGACCAAAAGCCACTCTAAAGAACAGGCATGCGCGAAACGATAAGGCTGATCCTATTTTACAGTAGATCCTGTTTTGCCGATTCTCCCCTAATCAATACAATTTTCACACCTCGGATGGCATCGCATTTGGGTACAAAATTGTTTCTATGTCTATTTCTAAAGATGTGCACTAAAGATTCTTTTACATTCAATGTACGTAACAAGCTCAATCTGCGGCAAAAGCTTCAGTAAACGTCAAGCATACATGTACACGGGGCTCGTCGGGGGTCAATTATCGACACTTAGGGGGGCTCATCCTATTTTCCACAAAAAACAAAAAAAATCTAATTTCTCAAAAAAAGAAATAAATTACAACGGAAGGGGGGCGGGCGCCCCCCCCCCCCCCCCCCACGTCAAGCATTCTTTTTCAAGTAAACTGACCAGAGGTCAGTTAAAAAACCTGTTGTGCAGCGGTATCTCGGTTATACGGTAAGCCTCCGGTGCCTAAAATGGATATTATCGCCTTCAGACACCTACTGCATAAACTACTCCAAGTAACTTGAACTTTGAACATAAGTAAAATTTAAATGTAATTATATAAACCAGGGACGCAGAAGTTTATAAATGCAATCAAAGCAAGTGCGTCTGCTGAGAAAGAAAAATAATATATAACGACCATTCGTGTTCAAAATTATACTTTCGTAGTATGTTATATATGTGTGAAAAAGCC
>JASANF010011606.1:0-28392 GCA_030248245.1 Trissonchulus sp. WLG1_4
GGGGATTGGTCCCAAACTTTGGTGGGGGGACCCCCCCTACGAGTAGTTGTGCCCCCCACCTTGGTGACCCCCTGACCCCACGGGGGGCCGGGTCACGTGACCCCCGAAAATGATGGAACACAAGGGGGGACCCTTGTGAACTTGAAAAATTTTTTGTCAGGGATTTGGACAAAAACTTGTCTCTAGGGGTAGTTTGGGCCCCTGAACACGAATCTGGGGTTATTTTTTACCCAGGACCCCCCTGGACCTCCGTATGACCCCCCTAGGCTACCCCCCCTAGGGGGTCCTCAGGGGTCAAATTTTCGAAATTAAGATTTTGGTGTTTTTAGGGGTAATTTGAGCCCTGAACACGAATCCAAGGTTTATTTTTGCCTAGGACCTCGCTGGACCCACCTATGACCCCCTAATGGTACCCCCCTGCCCCTCCTAAGGGGTCCTCAGGGGTCAAATTTTCGAATTTGAGATTTTTGTGTTTTTAGGGGTAATTTGAGCCCCTGAACACGAATCCAAGGTTTATTTTTGCCAAGGACCCCCCTGGACCCCGCTACGGCCCCCTCAGGGTACCCCCCCCCCTAAGGGGTCCCCAGGGGTCAAATTTTTGAATTTAAGATTATGGTGTTTTTAGGGGTAATTTGAGCCCTGAACACGAATCCAAGGTTTATTTTTGCCTAGGACCTCGCTGGACCCACCTATGACCCCCTAATGGTACCCCCCTGCCCCTCCTAAGGGGTCCTCAGGGGTCAAATTTTTGAATTTGAGATTTTGGTGTTTTTAGGGGTAATTTGAGCCCCTGAACACGAATCCAAGGTTTATTTTTGCCTAGGACCCCCCTGGACCCCGCTACGGCCCCCTCAGGGTACCCCCCCCTAAGGGGTCCCCAGGGGTCAAATTTTTGAATTTAAGATTATGGTGTTTTTAGGGGTAATTTGAGCCCCTGAACACGAATCTGGAGTCACTTTTTGTCTAGGAGCTTCCTGGGTACCCCTATAATCCCCTCAGGGTACCCCCCTCCTAGGGGGTCCTAAGGGGTCAAATTTTCGAAATTAAGATTTTGGTGTTTTTAGGGGTAATTTGGGCCCCTGAACACGAATCCAAGCTTTGTTTTTGCCTAGAACCTCCCTGGACCCCCATACGGCCCCCTCAGGGTACCCCTCCTCCCTAGGGGGCCCTCAGGGGTCAAATTTTCGAAATTGAGATTTTTATGTTTTTAAGGGTAATTTGAGCCCCTGAACACGAATCCAAGGTTGGTTTTTGTCTAGGAGCTTCCTGGGTACCCCTATGATCCCCTCAGGGTACCCCCCTCCTAGAAGGTCCTAAGGGGTCAAATTTTCGAAATTGAAATTTTGGGGTTTTTGTGGGTAATTTGGGTTTCTGAACATAAATATCAGGTTTTTTACCTAAAATAGACGATCTTTTGCCTATAATGGACGGTCCTCTGCCTAGAATGGAGGGTCTTCAGCTTAGAATAGAGGGTCCTCTGCCTAGAATAGAGGGTCTTCCGCCTAGAATAGAGGGTCTTCCGCCTAGACTAGATTGTCTTTGACCGAGAATGGATGATTTTCTGACTAGAACACTAGGTTCTCTGCCTTGAGAGGGTTTTCTGCTTAAAATAGAGGGTTCTCTACTTAAAATAGAGGGTCCACTGCTTAGAATAGAGGGTCCTCTGCCTAGAATAGAGGGTCCCTTGCCTAGAATAAAGGGTCCCTTACCGGTCGGCAACCCGTTGTGGCCTACTGGCGATTTTTTAATATTAATATAAATAAAATTCTCAAATTATTTTTAATTTAATATTAATAAAAATATTAATATTAAAAGTATTTTAAATACCGACTTTTAATATTAATATTAATTATTAAAATAACGGTACCCCCTAGGGGGTGCCTTGAGGGGGCCGTAGGGGGTCTAGAAGGGTCATAGGCAAAAATAAACGTTGGATTCGTGTTCAGGGGCTCAAATTAACCCTAAAAACACCAAAACCTTAATTTCAAAAATTTGACTCCTGAGGACCCGCCTAGGGGGGTAGGTAACCTGGGAGGGTCATCTGGGGAGCCAGGGGGTTCTGGGTAAAAAATAACCCCAGATTCGTGTTCTGGGGCCAAAACTACCCCTAGAGACAGGTTTTTGTCCAAAGAAAATTTTCAAGTTCACAAGGGTTTCAAGTTTTTGAGGGTCACGTGACCCAGCCCCCTGTGGGGTCAGGGGGTCATCAAGGTGGGGGGCACAACTACTCATAGGGTGGATTACCCCACTAAAGTTTAGGACCAATCCCACCAGTAACTCCAGAGAAAAACGAGTAACAAACTTTTGCTAACAGGAAAAAAACAACAAAAACAACAAAACAAGCAGGCCCCAAAAGGGGCAATGTTCCTTCGCCGAGTGCAAATTTTGCTTATTTTACCCAAAAAATTTCATCTTCGCCTTTACTTTTGTTTTGTGTATTTCCTTTGCACGAAGATATAAAAAGCACTAACACCAGTATAAGTTTACTTTACCTATTTAGTTTTAGTGCATAGATGTTGAATTCACACTAATTCAACAGTTTTGCCGAAAGCACATTCCACAGTTGCCGGGGCTGTTTGTGATTTCAGCGTCAGCAGTCTGCTACAAATTTTTACAACAAATGTCCTGTCACAACAGTTTTTGCAGACGAAAATTACGTAGGTTTTTGCAAAAAAAACCTTGGGTCGAACCTTCGGCCTTAACGTATAGCAATCTTTTACCAGCGCTTTTAACCACTCGACCACCCTACTTCGATGCATAGAGATGTTTGATTATGACTATGTGGAAAGAAACTGCGAAAACATCAGTCTAGACAAGCACGTGATTAGCATGTGTTCTATCTAGTCTGAAAATTTACCATATGAAAATATTTTAAATCACAAAATTCGAGTAAAATGACAACTCAATACATGTGGAAACTGTTATTGACCATAATTTCATTAAAAATTGTAAAAAAATACCTGTCTTTCTCTAGAAGGAACAAAAACAGGAATATGAATTACAATGGGTTGCACCACTGCTTCGCTGGTGGTCGGCAACACAATACAAAACGCAAACATGATAAAAAGGCATGATCAGAAATGCATAAAACTCACACGACACATGAAACAGAAAACACAAAACATAAAACATAAAACACAAGGCACAAAACATAAATCACAAAACCAAAAACGCAAAAAACAAAACACAAAACACAAAACCCAAAACACAAAACACAAAACACAAAACACAAAACGCAAAACACAAAACACTAAACACACAAAATACACAAAACACACAAAACAAAGAAACCACACAGATCACACAAACCACACAAACAACACAAAACACAAAAAACACACAAAAACACAAAACACAAAAAAAAAAAACACACACAGAACACGCAAAAAACACGCACAAAACACACACACGAAAACGCACACAAAAACACACACAAAACACGCACAAAACACGCACAAAAGACGCGCAGAACACGCACAAACAAAACACGCACAAACACACACAAAACACGCACAAAACACATGTTGGGAGCAGAGATGCACGGGGGGAATCGGCGAGGGGGGGCTGGCCGACCCCTGGTGGAAGGGGGGGTGGTCCCTAGTTTTGTCCATTTTTCGGCGACAGCCGAAAATTTTTCATGATTTTTTGACTTTCAACTAATTTTTGGGGTACTTTTTTGGCCGCAGGCGAAAAAATTTTTGCAATTTTTCAATTTTTTACGCATTTTTGGGGCACTTTTTTGGCAATCAGAAGGAGGTGGGGGGTCGAGCGGGGGGTGCGGATGTCTGAGGGGGGGTGCCGACCCCCCTCAGGGGGGTGGGGTGGATACCCCCCTTACCTCCCCCTATCTGCATCTATGGTTGGGAGTCTAAAAGCCCTGATTTGCCCGCTTGAAGTCTGGAGGTCCCGATTTGTCCGTTCGGAGTCTACAAGTACCGATTTGGCCGTTGAGAATCCGGAAGCGTCGATTGGGATTCGATGGAAGCGTTACTTTTTAAGTCTAGAAGTCCTGATTTGTCGGTAGGAATTCTAAAAAGTCCTGATTTGTCCGTTGGGAGTCCAGAAATCCTGATTTGTCCGTTTGAGTCTGGAGGTGCCAAAACACGCACAAAACACACGCAAAACACACAAAAAACGTGCAAAACACACGCACAAAACACACACAAAACACAAATCACAAAACACAAAACACAAATTACAAAACACAAAACACAAAACACAAAAGCTACTACATAAAACGACGGAATTTGCGTATGATGTTTCACCGAGCAAAGAGCTATGATCAAACACAGAATGAGCACCGCGACAGTTTTTTCCTGAATTGGCTTACGCACAAGCTTATTCACAGAAACGGAACACAGACAAGTTGGAAAATGCCAAAATTGTGGTGTCATGCCAAAATTTTCTGGATACGCCGCTTATTCGCCAAGCACAGTTACATGACAAGCATTGCCGCGTATGTACATTGCTACGGATACGTTGCACGATGATTTCAACTTGTGTAATACAGCTACGCTTTTTTTTCAGTAGACACTAAAATGAACGAAAACGAAACGAAAACACAAAAGAAAACGAAAACGAAAGTGAATTGAAGCGAAGCCAACTTTTTCGGCTTGCGCAACGAAGTTTTGAAAAATTTGACTAGCAGTAGACAAATGAAGGCAGCTGCATGCTGCTTGTTTATTCAAATATTTACATGGCGGGGGGTGTCACTTTTATATAGACTTTAGTTAGTTGTTATTTAGCTATATATATATGTATTGTTTTGCAAACTTAACCGTACATTGAAATAAAATAAAAGTAATAAATTTGCACGAATTGATGCAATACTGACACTCTGACAGGAACTTTGCACTATAAGATTTATATTAGTACAAAAAGTAAGAGTTAAAAATTTTTCCTGAAAATTTAAAAATTGACGTAATTTATAACATCTGTAAAGTCGACTTAGCAGACAAAAATTTTGAACAATGTATAAGTGACACTGCAAAGTAACTCACCATTTAATAAATATTTAACACCTATTTGACGGCACCCTTTTTGAAAAATTTTTTGAGTGCAGTTGTGCTTGACCCCAGCTGCTACTAGACCCTTTGTCGGCTCCAAAGGGCATGCTGGGCAAGCTGTCAAAAATTGACAGCTAAAGAAAACGAAAACGAAAGAAAGTAAGAAATTGAAGGAAAACGAAAGGAAAACGAAAACGAAAACGAAAATGAAAACGAAAGAAATATCAACTGAAAAAAAGCGTGGCTGTATATGTGATTATGTGAACTTATTAAGTTGGCTGTTGTTCGTTCATTTGCATTTATTATTAGTTTTTAGGTATCTGGAAATATGAACAGTGAAAACTGAAAAAATGCTTTTTCGTTTCAGTTTTAGTTAGAAAACTTGTTACGGTTAACATACACAAACCGACTCAACATATAACATTGACGGGGATAGTGGCTGCCGGTGGGTCTAGGTGGTGGTACAGTTGAAACTCCATTAAGTGTACTTCTTTTAATTTGACTTCTTTAGTTCTTACACCACCATAACTTCGTTGCCGTGAACATTAGAGAAGTCTATGTTGAGTGTTTCAGTAGGTGTAATTTAGAAGTGTGGGTCTAGGCTACGTATAGTAGGGGTTGCGTATGTGCGCGGTCATATCACTAGTCACATAACTACTATTTCCAACTCTACGAATTTACGCAACAATTTTGTAATGTTCGCCTACAGAAGAGTCTTCCATTTCTTTGTTGTCATTTTTAAAATATGTACCTACGATAACAGTGCGTGCCAAAAGCATTACGTAATATGATTCAGCATTTCAATTTTAAAATTCTTGAAAATTGTAAAATTACTGTAGCTGTCATAAAATTGCTTGTAAAATGACGAAACTTCCACTCAGTTTGTGTTTATTTACCTAACTTTTGACAAATAAGCCAACCACCAAGCTAATCAGTGTAAACGGTAATATTTTTCCGTAAAAGATTCAAGCGTGGGAAAGCCCTTCCGTATAAATGGCAACAGAAGGCTCATTTGATAGTTGTCTGTCTTGGGTGCGAGTAATCAGGCGCAGAAGTTGATTTAATTTGACCAGAATTTCAAAAATATTCACGTGAATTTCAGGCAAAAGCCTAGGCTAGATCATAATAAGTTGTTTTTCGTCTTGTTTTCATTGAATTCCGCAAAACGCAGGCTATTTTGAGGCTATCTTTGCCTTGGGATTTCATTAAGATTTTTTTCCGTCAATTTTGATGCTTTCACGAAAAGTGTTGCATCATCTTTGTCAAGCTCTAGGATTCAGTTTTTGGAATTCTAGATCTAGGATCTAGGGTCAGCAAAAACTATGACTTCAGGTGAAATTTCACCTGAGATTAGAGATTTTTAGTTTTGCAATAACAACTTCCTTTCAGTTATTTTCCTGGAAATATTTTGCTGCTAATTACATACATACGATTTTGACCTGACCTCTGGTAATTCTTCTCGGATGTGAATTTCAAAAAGTTTTTTGAGTTGAACTAGATATGTTTTCAGCTTATTCTAGATTATGTAGCTTTGCTGTCCCGTTTATTTTGCAGATTACACGATGTTTTAAATTTAAAAACTTCAACTTGAAACTTGAAATGACTTGAAACTCTGCATAGCCATTATGAAAAATGGTCGGTTAAATTCAGAGCAGGTGTTAAATTCAGTTTAAGAAGCTCTACCTTTGACATTAGAGCAAGTAGACAACGAAATCTATCTACAAATACTGTAGTATAAACTACTGAACAGACAAGAGCAAGTGATTGCCTGCAATAGTACAATGTCAAGTCAACCTCAATCGAAAAGACAAAAATCGAAATGTATCCTCGTTACGCATAAAACATATTCAATTAATTCTAATGTGCTTATTATCAAACCTTTGACAAAGTTTTAACTTGGCGTTATATTTCGAAAAGTGTGATATAATGAGTTCAAAGTTGACCACTGTTATTTGTACTTCTGTGGTGTACACTGCCCCAAACTAAAACAGTTTTGAGACCTAATAAAGTACCATATTGTTTTGTTATTATGAATGAAACAAAACAGAAAAGTATCATACAAGAAGCAGTTCACGAAAGCAGAGTGTTTTTTCTGAATCAACTGCAATGCGTTATGTACAGTGCATTTATTTCAATTCATTACATTTGCAATTTATTTTAATTTATCAATCAGTTTATATGTATTAATAAGATTTTGTTTTGATTTATGACTTCTTTCACTAATATTTTCTTATCATTTTTCAGTTACAACGACATCAGTATTGATAGAGATTATAACAATTGTATATTATAGTTCTGTATAACATAGTGTGAAAAACACTGTACTTTATATTGTATTTATAGCTATAAAAACGGGTGAAGACCACTAAACTTATACCTCCTCAACAAAGTCGCTATTGTATTTTACAACTTTCTTTAATTTCACAGCAAAATGAATTACCATCACATTTCCATCAGACTGTATTTTCTTGTCGCCATTGCGGTACTGTTTTTCTGCGTTTGCATTCAATCCTTTTCAATACCCAGCCAGGAAGGAACTTGTTTCAAGTGTAAAAAGCGCGACTATGCCTTTCATTTTGTCTCCCCCCAGGATTCGGGGGGCAGACGCTGTCGCAAGTCGAACATCACTGCTGTGGGATGCTATGGCTGTTGCGAGTCTTATGAGGTTAGATAAGTCCGTACTTGTCCGTCAAAGTAGGGACAGCCTAAGGTAGTGCTTAGGTTAAAAATAAGAGCTACAGTCTAGCAGCAGATGTCAATGTACCGAACATTCAGTGTTGTTTAGCTGATAGTTGCGTCTTAGAGGCTTTTACTAGGCCTCTCAAGGTCACGTATATACTATATTCAGAATCTCATTCTCCTACATGTAGGTCAAATTTCGACTGTTCTAACAACCAGGGCCCGATTTATCGAAACAAAATGTTCGTCATCGAAAATGTTCGTCATCGAAAGTTCGTCATCGAAAATGTTGGTCATCTAAAATGTTCGTCATCAAAAATGTTCGTCATCGAAAAAACAAATGTTCGTCATCAAAAATGTTCGTCATCGAAAAACCAAATGTTCGTCATCGAAAATACATGTTCATTATTGAAAAGACACATGTTCGTCATCGAAAATGTTCGTCATCGAAAATTTTGGATTGATCGAAACATTTTCGATGATGAACATTTGTTTTTTCAACGGTGATTTATCAAAAGACAAATGTTCGTCATCGAAAGTTCGTCATCGAAAATGTTCGCCATCGAGAAATTTTTGGATGACGAGCTTTGGTCTTTTAGAACATTATTATGTTCTAAATGACAAAAGCTCGTCATCAAAAATTTTTTCGATGACGAACATTTCAACGGAGCTCGGTACCTCCGTTGAAATTTTTAACTGCGACCATCTATAGGTACATAAGCAGCTGGCAGTAATTTTAATATTAATATAAATAGCGAACCTTATTTATTATTAATTAAATATTAATGTAAATAGCACAACAGCGCAAAATATTAATTTATTATGTTATTATATTATATTATTTATTATATTTTTAATATTAATATTAATAAAATATTTGAAATTAAAAGTATTTTTAATACAAATTTTTAATATTAATTATTAAAATAACCGTACTGCCATATGGACATTGGGACCAACTGAACAGCAGAATGGCCGTTCAATTCATACCTTCGCCCGTACAGCCATCTATCTGCCACTTTGCCTGTCAGCCATATGTCCGTTCATCTACATATACTAAACCGCACTATTTCACTTTGTCCGTATATGCCCGGCAAAGTTAATTTCAGTTCAACTTAGCTAAAACTCCCGGGCATACGGACAAACGGACATACTGTTCAAAAATATGAACGCAACTTAGGCCCAAGCTATGCACGTTTGCCTTAAAAAGTAAGAATTAAAAAACGGATTATACAGGCTTTGTCCGTATGCCCTACTGAAGTATGAATCGACCCTAATAGCTGTTAACTGAATAACTGATATCTGCGACCATACTGCAAAGAGAGTCGGCTGGCCGTTTCAAGCATTTGGTTTAGGCGTACTTAATTTAAGACCGGTTCATACTTGTCCTTGAGAACACAGAGGCACAAGAAGGACTAGGGCACATTTCGGTCAGCTGCTGTGAAGAATTAACGGAAGCGTTTTAGACGAATTTTGTATTCTTTAGACTTTAATGAAAATGTTCTAATTCAGAATGTTTAGACTTAGAACGACTGATCTAATTTCGAACGCTGAAAATTTTCAATAATGAACATTTTCGATGACGAACATTTGCTTTTTCGATGACGAACATTTGCTTTTTCGATGACGAACATTTGCTCTTTCGATGACGAACAATTGCTTTTTCGATGACGAACATTTGCTTTTTCGATGACGAACATTTGCTTTATCGATGACGAACATTTGCTTTTTCGATGACGAACATTTGCTTTTCGATGACGAACATTTGCTTTTTCGATGACGAACATTTGACTTTTCGATGACGAACATTTCCGATGACGAACATTTGCTTTTTCGATGACGAACTCGCCGTTGAAAAAGCAAATGTTCGTCATCGAAAAAACAAATGTTTGTCATCGAAAATGTTTCGATCAATCCAAAATTGTCGATGACGAACATTTTCGATGACGAACATTTTGATGACGAACATTTTGTTTCGATAAATCGGGCCCAGGCCCACCAACCTAGCTCCTGATTTATCTATGCACAGTTTGTGTCTTTTCAATTACTAAGGGTCTATTCCTTTACCGGATTAAAGGGTTAATTATAATAGGACTAAACAGTTTAAAAATTAAGTTTAAAAGTGCCATCCCAAAACCTCCGGATTAAACGGACTTAAATTCTAGCGCACTGCTTTTTAATCGGACTAAACGGACTGAACTATGCACGCTAATGTTAAGCGTGCATGTTAAGTCCGTTCAGTCTAGTGGAAGTTTTGGAATGGGGTCAGACTAAAATCAAGCCGCTGACTTATAGTCGTTTAGTCCGATATGTCATTCCAAAACCTCTGACTAAAATAAGTCCAGTCCGTTTAATCCGGTAAAGGAATAGGCCCTTAGACGTACCTAATAATACACAACATACTACGTCAAACTTTCGCTGCTTTGGACTTTACGAAAGAAATTCACAAGTGTTTAGATGAGACTCAATCGAAAACGTTCTTTCAATTGTTGATACATAGATCATCTTTAATGAAAATTTTGACACCAACCATTACCGGTTAGAATTAGACTGGGCGAAACCTTTGCAAATTAAACTCGAAAACCGACCGATGATTTTTTTCTCAGTGACTTGACCAGTAGTTAAAAAACACCTAGAAATTTTAGACGTTACCAACTCCAAGCAGCTGAATTAACGCTAAGGTATAGCCTTAACTGTAAGTTCTAGACTAAGAGCTGTAACGGCAAACAAGGTGGTTTATGACCTTAGAACCTTGATTCATACTTGTTCGTATCCTTGTCTCTATTGTTTTGTCCCATAGCAATTCCAAGAAAGCTACCCGCCCAGAAAAGCCACATGTTTGCATAAAAAACTTTTAATTAAGTTCAGTTCGTATAGGAAAATACACGATAATAATAATAAATAACAATAATACAATTTTCCTACAAGAAAATAATTGATACTTACAAATCCATTGTTTTATGTATTTTTAGCTGTCAACAGACACGGGTTTTAAGCGCGGGCAGAATGTCTGCTCTGTAAAGGGCATCGAAATTAGGACAGTGGAACTTGATTGTGACGAAAATGCGGATGAAAGCATTCGAAAGCTGAAATACGCCTCTGCATTGGACTGCATTTGCGCGCCGTGAGTTACGTTGTTTGGTGGCTGAGCCATAGACTGTAGATTTAGAAGCCAAACTCGAATCCAACTATCATGGCCTTTTGTTTTCCTAGGTTTTTTATTAAACGTCTGTGTCGCGTTCAACCGTGTCCCCAGGAAAGTATCACCCGGATACTTATGGCTAGTTAAAATTGTCTGGGGGACACTTTGCCCTGGCAAAAGTGTCTGGGGGAAAAGCGGAACACTTTTGCCCAGACCGGTTCATACTTGTCTTTAAGAACATACGAACAAGGACAACATTGGATCAGTTCTGCGTGCAGCAGTGACGCAATTGTTTGTTGTAGTTTTTTGCGTGCGAACTTGATTATTAACTTTGTTCATGCAAAAATGCAGATCAGTGTGTTCGTTTTCTTGGAAACGCTGAAGGAAAAACCTTAAGGACAAGCAAAAGGACCGGGCATCAACCGGGCTTTACTGGATATGACATGATATGATGAAGTTGTAAAAAATTTTTTGTTGAAAGTAAACATTTTTTCTAGTAGCAGTTAACAATAACAGGTTCTGACCAGACACAGATACAGGCAAAGCATTAATAAATAATCAAGAAATTAAGTTGTACATGTTGGCCATATATTTATTTATTTATATTTCAGTTGCAATCCTGCGACCACCGAATGCAGAAGTCGACAGCACAAGAAAAGCAAGGAAGTGAAACGTCAAGAAAACAGCGAATGGGGTGATGTTTTTGAAAGACGAAGAAGGGGCCAGTCGCATCCCAATGCCTGGATGACAGTTGACAATTCACAACAAATACTGTTTCTGTGAATGTACGTTATATTTGTTGCAAGGGTGCAATGCGTAAAGGCAGTCTAACGGGCTTTATTCAAAATTGAAAGCAGCGGACTTAGGTATATTTTATTTTCGTTTATGTGACTGATAGTACAGGGTTTTAAAGTACATTATGTAGTTCACTGTCTTGGTAGTTGGTAGATATTTTTTAAGTAAATCAAGTTTCAAAAAGTTTTTTCATGTTACATGAACCATAAATAAACTTTACATGGAATTTCAGTTTTCGATATTTTAACTTTAAAAAATATAAATGAAAAATGTAACCCGCTACTTCTAATTGTATTAAAACCGTGTTATTTGTTTATAAACAGTCATAATTAAAGCTGTATATATGTATGTATACCCGGTTAATTTTTAAAACGTTGAATCCACATACGAGTAATAATCAAAAACTCGAAAGATTGCGACTGCCTTTTTTAAGACAACCGCTCTGAATGCTGCTAGCCGAGTGAAGGTCGATTCTTTCGTTCAGTTTTGTCAGAAAAAACAATTATTGGTTCAAAGATGATTTTTTCATTTTTCTGACCTATCAAGAGGAAATTTGAACTCTGCATTCTTGGAATACCTAAATAAAAAGATCTCTGTAGATTTGTAGAGTATAAAATTATTACTACAACAGAAAAAAATTAAAAAAAACAACGTAATGACTCAAACTTTTTCTTTTTTTGACTCAAAGAAAAATTTTTCTTGCAATGACTCAAACTGTTCCTCAATCCAAACTAAACTACACTCTACTTGTTCTTCGCTGATTGGTCTGTAAAATTTAAATGCCTTCAAAATAGTTTTTGAGCTACATACTTATTTTTAAATTTTCAGTGCACTGCATTTTTTGTTTGTTTTTTATTTATAATTTGTGTTATTGTTATTATTTATTTTCTTATATCTTATTTCTGCCAATTAGTTTATTTCCTGTTTTGCTTACTTGAAAAATATTATTAAAAATATCTGTGGCAAAGCATGAATGAACAGTGAATCGATCGGATTACGGCTTCAGTACTGATTGCGTTGGCTTTGTAATCTTAAATGTTTTATATACAGTGCAGCTCAATAAATTGGTGGTTTTGTGAAGTAATCTAGTTTGTGTGGTTCTTCTTAAGGTGGTAGTTGCGTTTTCGAGGTTTTTGTGATTTCTATGTAAACTTTGCGCCACCAGTACTCAAGTTATAAGTGACGCCTGAGCATAAATTTTTGGGACAGTATTGTAAGGGTCAAAATCCCCAGGCATGTCCCTCACTTTTTTGAAATTTCACCTGTGGACATTTTTAGAGGGTTTTAATTACAAGAAAATATCTTACATTTTCGGTGCGTTTGCTTTTCAGCTATTTTCGCAGAAAATTGACTAGTTATTAAAAAAGTGGGGGACATGCCTGGGGATTTTAAACATGTCAACAAACTTACCAACTTTCAACCTCAACAGGTAATCGTATGATTCAGAGCTGTGGCGCAAACTTTTTGTAAAAAATTTTAATTTTTTGGAAAGGACCTTTCTTTAGTCGCTTATACCGGAAAGAATATCACAGGTTAAATTTCAACGCACGGCATACATTTAGGAAAGATATTGTTCTACCTAATGCAAAAGACCGCTTGTGATTTGAATCTGTAAACGCTGAGCTATGGCTTTTTAAAAAAACACCTAAAAACGCAATTACCCCCTTAATTCATGCGTTGGGGTTCGCAAAAAGAGTTTAACTCGAACAAAATCAAGCCAACATTAATGTTTAAACGTGACGTTTCAAACACACAGGTTTCTTGGAGTAAAATGCTTTTGCTTTTTTTACAGAGATGACAGCTTTTGAACTCTAAAACTATGTTTTCGTCTGTTTCTCAAAATTACGGTTGTTGCAACTATTCGATTCAATTACCTATTGAAACCTACTTTTCAATTCAAATTCAATATAAATTATTGATTTCTAATTTGAAAATATTAAGGTTAAAAATTGGTAATGGTAAAAATAATCGAATTAAACATTGATGATGGTATTGAGATTCAAAACCATTTGATAAAAAAATGATAATGATATTGAAATTGAAAATAATTTAATAATTGAAGCAACCCTATTTCCAAGTCTGTTCACACGTTTTGACAAAATAACTATTTAAAGCAGTTTTGTGGTATTTTTAAAGTGGTTTCGGAAAAAAACCACCTTGACTCGTCAGCCTAAGCCTGAAAATTTGTTTGCGACTTGAACCCGCTGAAGCTTCAGAAGCTCGTGTATATGCTTTTGCAACTTGAGCCCGCTGAAGCTTCAGAAGCTCGTGTATATGCTATGTTCGAACTTGGCCCAAATCTCAGAAGTTTGGGATTTTAACAATGCATGCATCAAATTCGAAAACACCACTCCATGCTTAATAACGCATGTCGTACACGATACCATGGCTGGGATTCACAAAGCGCGTTTAACTTAGACCCAGTCTAAGTCTTAGACTGCGTTTAAACGCAGTCTAGCTAAACGAACGTTTAGACCCAGTCTAAGTCTGCATATGATTAGCGTGTAAATTTTGTTCTATTTTCGTGTTCTAAATTTGATTACGTTCTATTCCTGATTCACGAGCTCAGTCTAAGTTAAACGTTCGTTTAACTTAAACGCTCGCTAGTGTTAGATTTAGACTAGCCTTTTGGCTAGTCTAAGGTTAGTCTAAGTCATTTTTTAGCGTTTTACTTAAGTATTTTTGCAAATTTTTAGTTACTGGTCTTACTGTAACTATAACTGCACTTAAATTAAAGTAAGTTACCTAAAATTATTCAAAAAGTTTGATGAAAATAATTGATTTTGAACTTAGTTCAATTTAAATTAACGCCTGAGCTTTATTTAAACTGTAAGTTAGTTAGTTTAACTTTAATAACTTTTTTAACTTTAAATTTAATGAAAATGGTTGAACTTTGTACCTATGTTCTAGACCCGTAATCCGCACTGACTACAAACGTTTGGTTAATCATTTATCTAATAATTAGCTTATTTAATAATAGGCAAATATGCTATTTAACTACGTAATTAACTTAAATTTTAAATTAACTTTTATTAAAATGTAATTTTATTACCTAAATAAACAGCATTGTCGGTACGTATTAAAGCCAAATGTTCTGCAATAGAATTTAAAAAAGAATGAAATCAAAGAATTCTGTTAAACGAGCCCGTTTAACTAAACAGGCTTTGTGAATCACGTTTAGACTCGGTCTAAACGTTCGTTTAAGTTAAACAAGGTTTCAATTGAAAAAGAACAAAAAAATCAGCTGACACATACTATTCATATCAATCTTTGTGAATCATGTTTAACTTAGACCGACGTTTTAGACTGCGTTTAAACGCAGTCTAACTTAGACTGCGTTTAAACGGGCTTTGTGAATCCCACCCCATGTTTACACCACAGTCATAGATGCACATACAGTATCGCCTAAATTGACTTTCTACAGACTGCGGAGTCACAACGGAATTGGAGTCATTTGATTCCGGAGTCAAAGTATATAGTTACTTTTACGTTGACTCCGGTATCAAGTGACTCTGACACTGTTTTGACTCCGGATTCTGTAGCAAGTAATTTTGGTAGTACTGTAGGAAGGGTAGGGGGAGAACATATGTACCACCCCCCAGAGAGGTCGGCAGTGGGCACCCCCCCCCTCTCAGACAGGGAAAATATGTTAAAAATAGAAAAACTGAAACAACCGAAAACGGCTGACGTCGAAATAAAACAAAACCAGGGACTAGTGCATCTATGACGACAGTAGTGAATAACTCAGACTTATCGGTCGAGATTTAGAGAGACTGACTCAATTATGCTGAGTTGTAGATTTGTAGACTGTTTGCGACGTCAAACGTCCATAAAATGAAATTATATTCGTGCTAATTTGACTAATACCAGAGGTAATTGTTTAAAACTCTATCAACAGCGATGTAAACTAAATTACCGAAAATACTTTTTTGCTAACCGTGTAGTACCTATATGGAACCAACTGCCTGATTCAGTTGTGTCCGCTCCAACTGTCTCAGTTTTTAAAACACGTTTAGAAAGAATTGATCTAACGAAGTTTTTGTTTGGCCGGGCGTTAGTAGCTGACTCCTCAGCTCGGCCCGGACCTGCCTGATGTTTTGTACTAACCCCTGTATTTGTTAATTCTAGCATTTATTATTGCACCGGCGAATCAAATCAATAAACAAAACAAATAAGTATATCATCTAGTTTTGTTGTGAACATCCGTAACTCAATATATACAGACAGTAACACAAATGCACAACATTTTTTAAACCATCATCAATTAAAAACGGTGGTTTATTCGCACAATCTTTACAATTACTCACAATTTCAAATCACACCCTAATTACATACTGAAAAATCATAGAAACAGTCTACATACATGTTTACAAAATATGTGATGAATACAACTACTTAACCCACAACATCACATGTACAACATACCCAAACCTGAAACTTTGTTATTGGTTTTCATGTTTAGGAATGAAGTCCAAAGCTTGTCATATAATGGTTTAAGCACTCTCGAACGTCGCATAAAAGGCCTTTACTTTTCCTATGCGTCTTTTTTTCAAATTTGAAAATCCCCTTCTAACAGCATTGACATATATATACATTGTTTGAAGGTTCATATGACAAACGTTACAAAACATTTTCCTATGTAGACCTACTCTAACACATATATTTAAGCTAATCAAATGAGTTAGTTTTCCGTAGCAAAAGGTAAGAGCTACATACTGCTTAATGAATGTGCTGTATAAAAATTTATGTGTTTACTTTAAATTGAGTTTTGGGGCCTTTTTCTAAAATGGACTTAACTGGACTTGACTTAACTGGACTTAAACCAGCGGACTTAAGTGGACTTAAACGCATTCCAAAAATACCGGAATTAAGTGGACTTAATTAAGTCCGCTGCAAGTTTAAGTCCAGTTAAGTCGGACTTAAGTGGACTTAAATTTGCAGCGGACTTAATTAAGTCCACTTAAGTCCAGTATTTTTGGAACGCAGACTTAATTAAGTCCGACTCGATTAAATCCGACTTAATTAAGTCCGATTGCATTCCTAAAATAACTTCGGCTTTAAGACTCTGTGTGGATGACGAGTTTATGTTTATAACTTTTGACTAGTTTTACCGTTCTGCATGTGTAATACGTCATTTGAAAGCTCACAAATTGCGCTTTTCAGCCATGTAAATGTTAAAATTCTTTATGCTTTTATTTTTCAAAATTACATCCTGAACAACTTTAAAAAGTTGTGACAACTGTATTGTACCATTCTAAAACAAAAATTTTCGTTTAAGGCTGGTGTATGCCCGCGTTTAAGGGCTGTTTCTGTGTTCAGTATGGTCTTGTGGCTCGTCATTGGCCTCAGATTGATTTAGACTTGCGAAGTCTTCGATACTGTTCTTAACCTGCGATTAATTCATATGTAATTTCACTCATGCATCTTTGGGACAGTTCTTAAGCACTCTTACGTACGTCAGCCAATCAAATTGAGCCATATTACATGTGACACCAAGAACAGCCATCAGACAGTTGCAGGCCGACTAGTGGAAAAAAACTGCTAGTTTGTGTTGCGTAATTGAAAATGTGTTTCTGAGCATTTTTTTGCGTGAAAATTTGAAATGTTATATACTTCTGAAACCCTAAAAATTTCTACAAGTATATAAAGCAATTTTACGACGGCTTTTCGAGTTTCTTGGTAGTTTAGATGGTAAGCTTTTTGCTTTTCAATCGGGCAACCACGGATCGAATCCCGTTCTGAGCTATTTTAATTTCAGTTTTACTTTGATTAGCAAATGCGATTAATATACTTTTAAGTTATTTTCAACGAAACGCAGTTAATAAAATCGAGTTTGAGCATTATTTCACGTGTAAAAGACTGTTCCTCTGTCCTCAAGGAGTATGAATTAATCACCCATATACAAAAACAGGGACAAGGACTTTACTTTACTTTTACTTTTTGTTAATTCTTGAGCAAAAAATTTCCCACTTTTAGGCAAAAACTAGAAATTTTTGCGTTTTTGGGACAAAAAATTGGGACAAGCCCCCCCTCCCCTAAAATGTCGAAAATTTCGGGACCAGCCCCCCCCCAGACCGAGACCCCGTGTACATGTATGCGAGTAATCAATAACACCCGGCCAATCAAAAACAACAAAAGTGCCCATAACAAGAAACACTATAGGACAACAAATTTGGTCAAATAATGACTGCTCGACACCATGTAATTTCTGTGTCGTATTAGTTTTCAGCAGGATTTATGTGTCACTATAGTCTTATCTGGATTATTTTCAACCATATTTGACAAAACGTAAGTCTGAAAACCCACATTTAGTACACTCGTCAGTGGTACAAAATTTTTAAGCTTTATAAGAAAATTATGTTATTACAAACTTTAAAATTCAGTCGTACAACGGTTATCAGCTCTAAACTTGAAATTTCAGCCAAAAAGAAACATCATACGATCTATAAAAATGCCAGTAATCGACTAAAAAAGACTAATTATCGGCCATATAGCAAGTTTAAAAAAATAAAAAAATTTAAAAAGTATGTCATCAAAAAGCCCATTTATTTAGCTATCATTTGACATATAGATCGTCTAAATCGGTTCAGTATGTCAAAAGTTATAAACGATTATGTAAGAGCTATCAAGCACTTAAATCCGTTAAGTCCGCGTAAAGTTACGCGGACTTAAAATTCTCCCAAATACGTGTAAATTTAAGTCCGCGGACTTAAGTGGACTTAATTAAGTCCATTTTAGAAACGTGCAAAAGTTAAGTCGGACTTAAATAAGTCCAGCGGCAACTTAAGTCCACTGTTATTTTTGGAATGCGATCGGACTTAAATTTAAGTCCGGTGATATTTTAGAAATGCAACTGGACTTAATTAAGTCCACTGGCAGCGTTAAGTCCACTTAAGTCAACTTAAGTCCACTTAAGTCCGATTTTGCATTTCAAAATTCCGGACTTAATCAAGTCCAGTTAAGTCAAGTCCAGTTAAGTCCATTTTAGAAAAAGGCCCTTGGTTATTCAACTATTAAATCGTAATAAGCTTAATTTTTAATTCTTCTTAATAACACTGCACCAAATAAACGTTAACAGGCTGAAACTGTGCCGTTATGATTGCAGTACACAACACTGACTTGTGTAAATATTTCAGTGTCGATTAATAAATTCATGGATAAGTCGCCAAATGTTTGATAATGTCCATAGTTTTAGTTGCTTTTCAGTCCAGTAAAAAAACAATTGTAACAGATCTGCTGTTACAAAAAATGAAGTCTGGTTTTTTAAATCCGTATCTTCTTGAGATGAAACAGCGTTCAAAAGAGTCTTGGAACCCATTACGTTGCCGGATTAAACGGACTGAACTTATTTTAGTCCGAGGTTAAAGTAATATCGGACTAAACGGACTAAACAAGTTGAAATATAAGTCAGCCGCTTTCTATTTAAACTATTACTGGACTAAAACAATTCACTGTACACTCATAAAAGGACTTTAAATAATAAAGTATAGTTAAGTCCGTTTAGTCTGATTTAAACGCAAGTCAAGTCTGTCAAATCATGATGTTTATAAATGGAGTTTTAAAGCATTGTTTTTTAAGTAATGGCCCATACCATTAAATGTCAGTCGAAAGTTAGTGTTAATAGGGCAATTACAGTAACGACCAGAATGACTTACTGCGGACAATTAAAGCGGAATCGGAGATTGATTTAAGAGTTAAAGTAGATAATGATTATATTCTTTGACTCCGGAATCCAGTGACTCTGACTCCGCTTTGACTCTGGAGTCTGTAGCAAGTAATTTTGGTCGGTACTGAAAAATAGTCACAAAAATTCCTGAACTGCGAACTGTATCTCTTTTGTCAGCCAAATTTAGGGTTCCCCCAGGTGGTGCCATCTGCTAATAGTGTCATCAGTTTCATCTATCATCTCCTTCCAATGCGCCTGTTGTTCTGCAGAGCCAATTTTCGCGCCCAAATTTACACAGCCAATCAGAACGCGTCTGCGCCAAGTGCCCAGAATGCAGTAGACTGAGATCACCAGAGTGACGTAGTTTAGTTCTTGGTCAGATACCTGAAACATGAGAAATGGAGAGATGGAATGAATTATGAAATAGAAATAGAAAATTAAATTAGCTATGCTATGCATATGTATTACTGACGATAACTATAATCTAAAACAGGAGGGCCTATTCACAGGAGGGAGCATTGAGCGGGCGCATTCCATTTTCACACTACCTGCTGCATTTCACACATTGCAGTAGGCAAGTGTGCGTGTGCGACCGCTCATGCGCCCGCTCATGCTCCATGGTGTGCGCCATGGCGTACGCCGTGGAGCAGAATGTGCCCTCGTGTGAATAGGCTCTTAATTACAAACCAAACCTACAGCTCAGCAGGGCCCGATTTATCGAAACAAAATGTTCGTCGTTGAAAATGTTCGTCGTTCAAAAAACAAATGTTCGTCGTTGAAAAACAAATGTTCGTCGTTGAAAAACAAATGTTCGTCGTTGAAAAACAAATGTTTGTCGTTGAAAGTTCGTCGTTGAAATTGTTCGTCGTTGAAAAATTTTTCAACGACGAGCTTTGGTTTTTGAGAACATTATTATGTTTTAAAAGACAAAAGCTCGTCGTTGAAAAAATTTTCAACGACGAACATTTCAACGGAGCTCAAGACATCCGTTGAAATGTTCGCCGTTGAAAATTTTTCAACGACGAACATTTGTTTTTCAACGACGAACATTTGTTTTTTCAACGACGAGCATTTTCAACGACGAACATTTGCTTTTTCAACGACGAACATTTGCTTTTTCAACGACGAACATTTGTTTTTCAACGACGAACATTTGTTTTTCAACGACGAACATTTGTCCTATAATTACGTGTTATGTTCGTCGTTGAAAATGTTTCGATCAATCCAAAATTTTCAACGACGAACATTTTCAACGACGAACATTTTCAACGACGAACATTTTGCTTCCATAAATCGGGCCCAGATCTCTGTTTTGCTAAAATTTCAACTCACGTCGACTGGCTTTAGAAAATCTACGAAATTTGCAACGAATCAGGCAATATTTTGCAATGAAATTCTGTGCAAATCATACATACATGAAAACGTTTTCCTTAAAAAAATCTGTGTTCTGTGGCACAACAGAAAAACAATGCAGTTTCCAAATATTTTCAAATACACATGCTTAAGTTAATGACTTATTGTATATATATAGTAGTTCAATCAGTTCCAGTGTCTCATTTTCTCGCCAAGAAAATACATTTTTTTACTGTTATTATTTTTTGATATAAGTTACCTGAAAGACGAAGGATTCGTCAAAGAGAGGTGAAGCCTGCTGTTGTACGGTCTGGGTTTTGTACGCCCCAATTTCCTCTCCGAACGGAGACACCAACACTACAGTCGCAAATGTGTCTAAAAAGCAACGCTGCCATATCACTGCCATATCGAAAAAAAAACAAAAAAAGCAACGAAAGAAGAGAAAGCTTCGATGATTTTATTTAGTTCCATTGAGTCTACTAATATGTGCTCTTCCTGGCTTCTTAAAGACATAAATCGTTGGTTGATGTTTGTAGCTCAAAAGAAAATGATGACATTCACATTTGTGTGAAACTGATCACCATAAAAAAGTAGGATGGCCAATTCCTATCCGGCGCTGTACTAAAAATCCGGCACCCCTTCGAACAGTGCCTGATATCGTATATTTATTTGCTGAAATGAATAAGCTGCAAGTGTTGCTTCATTCCGGCAAGGCTGTACGGTGTATTTTAGCATTCACAACTACCCTTTGTTTATGACAGTGACAATAAGGGAGGCGGATTCTTACTGAAAGAAAGACAGTACATCATCGGCATGACTTACGGCCGGGGGATTCGAACCTCCCATCTCTGAATCTGCAGACCATCGATCTACCGTTGAGCTACTGGGACGATGATGTCTAATGATAATGTCGGCTGTCTCTTCCAGCCCATTTTTTTACCAGATTATAGGGTTAATTTTAATAGGACTAAACGGTTTAAATATTCAGCTTAAAAATGCCATTCCAAAGCCTCCGGATTAAGCGGACTTTTTGCTTTTAAACTTTTGGCGCGCTGCCTTTTAATGAGACTAAACGGACTTAACTATGTACGCTAACGTTAAGCTTGCATGTAAAATCCGTTTAGTTCAGTAGCAGTATTGGAATGGGTTCGGTCAGACTATTAATTAAGCCGCAGACTTATTTTAACTCGTTTAGTCCGTTTAACCCGATTTGCCATTCCTAAGCCTCGGACTAAAATAAGTCTAGTCCGTTTAATCCGGTAAAGGAATAGGCCCTTTAAGTTCTCTGTAGGTACGTATGCAAACTGACCAGGTGCGTCAGTGAAGACAGAGAGTGATTTGGCCTTGATGACGGAGACGACTAGCTTTCCAGCAGTGCTGATGTGCATAAGTCCGACCAGCACTGACGGGGCACCCCCCACTGCCTCCGAGACGTCACGGGGAGACAGCTGGATCGCACTGTCGCACTCCATTGACGACGCTCCTTGAGCCTGAACAACAACAAATTAAAGTCTGACAGGAAATACATAGATGCGACACTTAGTTATTTTAGTGGTATGACTTCTGCGACTCCTTGCTGTACTCGTGATAGTCAAAATCTATTGTTTTCGTATCGAAATCACATGATTCGTTTTCTCGAGAGGTGCAATTTAGATTCGGTAATTATAGTGATTAGTCAACCAACGAATCAACCTAAATTACTGAATCTACTGAATGACTGGTACTAATTTTTCGCTACCTAATATGCTTTTTGGCAGGCACACTGAATCAATTTTCTAGAGATATCTACTTTTTACCAGTTTGTTTTTGATAAAAAACGAACTACCAAACGTTAGTCGGAGCATTTTATTGTTGGCCTGACTACTTTTATTCCTTATTTGTCGATACCCTCAACGAAAAAAACTATAACGGTGAACCATCCTAGAAGGAAATTCCTGAACTTTTGTTACCCGTTGGGGCTCGGTTCACGTGAAAACCTTCGCTGTCTCAAAACAAGTTCCTTCAATAAAACTGACGACATATTATTTCAGTGTAAACTCTAAGAATGATATCAAAATACTAAGCTCATTAAAATATACAAGTCAGTTATGTACTTGCATTGTAAGTCCCAACACTTTCCTTAACAATAATAGGCCAATGAGTCAGCATGAAATTGATCCCGTATGAGATTGGGCTCCAGTTTTTTATTGGGCTTGATTTTTTATGATTGGGCTCATTTTAGTTTTTAGTTCTTTTTAGTCAATTTCGTTTGATCTATTGCTTATGATGAAGTTCGACGTAAAATGACGTCATAATCTTAGTTAGTCCACTAACCATTCCTAAGCTTCGTACTAAAACGCGGTGCAACTGTAAAATGCATTTAATCTATGAAATCGACGAGCACGGAACATTATAAATCCCCAGCTGGAAAAATTCTCACTTCTGACGACTAACAGGCAACGCAAGTAAATTATTAAACGAGTGGTTCAGCTTTTTTAATGACATTTTATCTACAGAGGCAATTATGTACTTACGCTATGACAGATTAGGTGCCGCTATAAATTTCTCAAGTTTTTTTTGCGTCATTTTTGAGAAAAGCTATATATATTCGGTAATTTTCGGATATGTTGTAGCTTCTTTTTGCTATGGGTAAATGTATCATGTTATAAACATACCTTTATCTGTGATACTAATTGCGGGTTTATGACTTTTTATTGAATATAGAAGTTATGTAGTTTCAACTGAATATGAGGTGAATATATACTAATAGCCAGATTTGCTACAAGAGCATCTACTCATTAAATATACCGCTGGGTTAAACTTTTTTATATTTAGAAGCATAGATGCACTTAGGGGGAGCTAGGGGGGGGTGCGGCCAAAAAAGTACCCCAAAAATGAGTTTAAAATCGAAAAATTCTGACAAATTTTCGGCTATCGCCGAAAAATGGCCAAAACTAAGAACCACCCCCCCCTGGCGCCAGGGGTCGGGTACACCCCCCTCAAAGATTCCCCCTGTGCATCTCTGTCTAGAAGTGTAATTTTTTTAAATATTCATTTTCTGAAACTTTGCGGATACTGAAACATTTAACGTTATAAGATCTTGAAGTTAAAGATAAAAACACATCAGTCTGGCAAAACCAAGGACTCAAACAAAAAAGCTTTGTTTTTAGCTAGAATTAAAAAATCCAGCTTGTTTTTCTGCGGCCGAAAATATCAATTTACTTAATGAACTTTGTAAATTTGTTTAAACTAATTTCATTTGTAGCAAATGCATGCACCTACTTCGTCATAATGTACATTGTACTACCTGTACGTACGCAATAACAAATGCATGCCTTTTTTCTCGGTAAAAAAAACAGAATTAATCATTAAAAACTGAAAAATTACCACAAATTAAAATGCATAGCTCTGGCGGTGCAACAGACATCAAATCCGCTGATTTAACGCATAATAAAAACCTAAAGTTGTCGAACTACTAAAACAGCACATATATATATAAATACTGCAGTTTACCACAAATCGTAAGATTAACCTAATCTTACCAATTCCATAGTCTAATTTACTAAATACTTAATCACAGTCCAATCTAATCTTCTTAACCTGCTTAATCCCTACCATAGTTTGTATTGGTGGTTTCATTTCAACCTCGTGCAGTACTGGACCCATGATTTCCCCGTCCAGCCCTCCGATATCGATCATTCCCTCCAGTGGACTGCACAGCGGCAGCCCCGAGGTCTCTGAGGCCAGCGTCGTGATTCGCAGTCGAACTTGAGCCGACCGCAAGTGACCTGAAAATATATGATGAGTTAGGATCGATATAGATATCGATATCGATGACATTGGAGTTTCGGACTTTCGGACGGTTTCGGACGGTTTTGATTTAGTGTAGGTTTTAATAAAACTAGTGTACAAATGTGCCAGAATTACTGAACAAACACTGATGTTTTTACAAAAGTTGGCCATCGGAAACTAGGAAGGGCTGTGGTGCAGCGGCTAGTAGATAAGTCTGTATTTTTTGTAACGTATGTAATCAGTTCAGGTTGACCATGGCTTAAAACATTATTTTTTTACATTACACAGCACGATGTAAACCTATTCATTGTCTAGAAGAGATTGACTTTAAACCCTCACAAGAAACTGCGGTGAACTTTTTTAAGAGACCTGATATTTTGCACAGTTGTTTGCTTTTTGAAGCCTAGTTTACACACAAGTCCAGTATGGACAGTAATCATTCGAAAATGTGATTACGGACAAACGGACAGCCTTACGGACAAGTTGCAAACGGAAGTAAAGATCTATTACCAGGAGCTAACGGGAATTTCACTAATTTCTGGTATTGCAGGTCCTTCCATCTGCGGGTTTCAGTCATGTTGTGCATCCAGGGAAGAACAGAAACGGTCAACAGGGGATCGGCCAACTCATCAATGTATCTGCTGCCTTCGATTATTGTGATTAGCAGCTAAAACAAAAAAATTGATGAAGTTAAAGTTTTAAACAAAGTTTTTAAAATTTAAAGTTTTTGAAAAACGTTGATATTTTGGCCAAAACCGTTTTCACTGACAGACAGCAAGAGTTTTGGCATGACTCAGAGAAAGTTGGACTGCCTATTTCTGTATCTGCAGACCAGCGCACTACAATTTGAACCTGTTTTTAAAACGGCTGCGGTTTTGACTTCTAAATCTTAAATGAGCTGAGTATCACTTTAATCTCACTTCAATTCTCTTCAATGCCCAGAAGCCTCATAATTTACCTCATTTTGTCTGGTGGAATAACTAATCGCAACTCTGATGGTCGGGTGTCGACTATGTTCTTCTTCTGGGGTGAAAAAGTCCTCTGCTGTCATTTCCTCGTCATCGTCGTGATAGTCATCGTCAGACTGCTGAAATAAAACAAACCACTTTTCTAAGAGTCTGGCGCCATTATTAACAGCGCCGTATATGGTATAATGGCGCTGCAGGATTGGAGCAGCTGCTGAAGCTGCAGCCATTAAACCATATTTGACACTGTTTGGAAAAAAGAATAAGAGATTTCGTCCAGGAACCAGATACCAGAAAGGTGTCGGATATAAAACATTGGCCAACACGGCCAGTAGACTCCATTTTAAGTGAACTTTCGCGCAAACCAAAAGCAAATAATATGCACTACTATGACACTTTTCTATTAATGAAACCTTGAATAAGTGAAGTGTTTATTTTTGCATTTTTTGTAACATTTAGGGACTTGATTTCAAATGTATGGTTCGACGTTCGTTCGTTTAAAGCATCCACCAGAACAAAATGCTACATGCCCTACAAATATTTTTAGCATACATAGTCATTCGACTACATTTATTAAAATATCTGCCTGAAAATCATCAGTTATTGTTTCGGTAAATTAATTTCAAAAAATAAAAAAAACTAAAATTCCAATCATACATAAATATGCGATGAACTTGCAAATTGACCAATTGTCATCTTGACTGAACTCTGGAAGGATTCATTTTGCTGAAACCTAAAACAAAAAAATCCGTGAGTATATACTTTTTAAAATTAAATGTAGTCGGAATGAATACTTGTGTTCTGCATTGTTTTGCTGCACAACTTGTTTACATTGTTTCAGTTGGATCAAACGTTGAAATTAGTTATTAGTTTGATAATAGTTAACAGTTATATATTACAGCGTAATTAGTTGAAAGTTAGTGTTATGTAACCTTTTTTGTTTTAATCAGAGTCTAAAGTACCTAAAACTATCAATTCAACTATAACTTACGTTTTATCAATCCCACAATAAAATTTTCAAACCGCTGGGCCCCTGTGCAGAACTTATATTCGATATTACTTAAACTTTTAACTTATTAAAAATGTAACCGAGAACTCTTCCAAAAACCAGACCCTACTTTTGGGCAACTTCGTCTGCTAGTGAAAGTCTGGCGGGTCGTTGGAAGTCAGGGGCGCTCGAAAAGTCAGTGTCGATAGCCACATAGCTGGTTTCGCCACAAGTCGACGGTTCGTCCGCTATAACACAAAGTTAAAGTTTAAGTTTTAAGCAGTAAGGTTGAGTTTATAGATTAATTTTAAAAGGTAATTGGTTATAGATCCATGCACTCGTGCCAACTGCATGGAACGTGTGTTTGGCGTGCGCAGCGCACGAGGTAATGCACACGGGCTTTACGTGGTAGTGTGATTAGTGACTGAGTGCACATTATACCTATTTTGACTGTTTTGAAGTATACAGTGCAATAAGTCAATAACACAGACGCACGCCTACAGCAGTGCAATGACTAACTAATAATGCACCCTGTGAACTTAGCAGCGTGCACTTCGTTAGTTATTGTACTGTTTTTTTTTCAATACATGTAAGATACAATATACTGTTACACTTAAAAATATTTTTTGCTTCTATATGTTTTATATTTATTATAAATGAACTTTTATAATTGATACATAATACTTAATAATTTAATTGTAATATAATGTTATAAAACTAACAATTCTATGGCATTTTTTTAGTATATGCGAAGCTATTAGTAAAAAACTAAAGTATAATAGTATCTAGGGTTACGATTACTGATATTATGCTTTTTCTTGCTAATGTTTCACACTGCAGGTTGATTTTTGTAAAAAAAGTGCATCTGTACTTATGTATAAATGTTAAATTCCATAAAAAAACTTGATAAAATAATATCATGCCATACAAATTCTGATAACTCTTGACTTCCGAATGTTCAAAAAACCGACCTTTGCCGACTTCAAATGTTTTATAGCTGATTCTCTCTGGCGAGACCAAACCCGTATCAGTGTCAATATTGGCTGAAACAGTAGCGATAAAACATCAGACTGAAAAACTATGAAAAAACATAGATGACAGGCATGGTTTTTGGCAATATGCAGCTATGTGCATTTCACGTGACTTGCAGGAAAAATGAAACAAGCTTAATAAAACTCAAAACTTAGAACAACAGCTAATAGTATTTTTTCAGAATTATTAAGATTACGAGTCAATTCGGTAATACTCACTTCGGTATGTCCGTTCAGCCGCAAAAAACAAAATTAGCACACCACTGATATGTACTCTGATTGTGGTGTGATTATTTCGTAATTTTGTCGGCAGAGCAGACATACGACAGTAAGTCTGATTTGACCATAAACAGCGTTCGAAGCATCAAAATTCGTTAAAGTGCTCAGGAAGGCATTCCATATATACTACATTATTACCAGATAAGACAAGTTGCCATGGTCGGAGAATTCACTTTCACTATCGATATATACAATTTGGGCACGTTACGACAACTACACTTCCATTATATCAGCAGTCTGACTCAGTGCCATACTCTTCCTATCATGTACTCTTGGTAATTACTGTTTCGAAATCAAACGCAACCTCTTCTGACACAATTTTTGAAGTTTTATGGAAGCTTTTTGAGATTGAAGGCAACTTCTACAGGCACATGTATGTATGTATTGTATAACTATACTTTTGCTCTTTGCCTTGACACGGCGCAGTGTCAAGTCTGAGGTACTTTCTTTGCGTCTGGAACAAACTCGACGTCGTGTTATAAACAAAATTACAGCTGCTATCAGGGCCACACAGCCCAAAACAATACCAACCGTTAGGTAGACTGCTGGGGAACCTAAAAAGAAAACGATTCATTATCGATTTTGCTCTTTTTCCTTTTCTAGTTCTAAAAATTCTAAAAAGGTTTTTCTTCCAAACAGGTTATAACTATGAATTTAGTTAAAACCTTTTTTAATTTCTACTATACTATATCCAGTTCTTCTAACCTGTTGATTTGC
>JASANF010011609.1:0-24125 GCA_030248245.1 Trissonchulus sp. WLG1_4
CCTGTCCTTAGGTAATTGATTCATACTCTTTGAGGACAAAGCAATAGTCCTTCTCACATGAACTAATGCTCAAACGTCATTGGATAAACTGCATTTTGTTTAAAGTACCTTGAAAAAGTTATCAACCCTATTTATAGCCTGAAAAAAAAGAAAATTCAAAATTTCGAATATGGGATTCGAACTCTGATCCATAAGTTGAGAAGCAAAAAATATAACCACTCGACTTCCAAGCCATGGAAATGGGAGCACTAGAACATCTTTATGAACTTATAGTATATTTCAGGTTGGCATAAAATTGAAAACAATATATTTTTCACGCAAAAATGTGTTATAACCCAAAAATAACGAAAATTAATACCGCAACACAAGCCCACGACAATCTTTCACTAGTAGTCGAGTTCGTCCGCGATTGGCTGTTCTTGGTGTCACATGTAGGAACAGCCGAATTTTGATTGGCCGAGTTGCTTAGGGACAGGGAAAAAGTAAAACATTGCTCAGCATTGCTTAGGGACATAGGGACAGTCCTTATGGCTGCTTAAGGACAATCCCTAAGCTGCGTAGGGACAAGACGCCGTTTCAACTACGACCTACCTAATTCCAATAAATTCTCATATATCACGTACTTTTCAGTGCTGGCTGTCTACCAAAATTCTCAATTTCGAGCAATCGAATCGAATTCGTACAATGTTAAAAATTGTTATAGAATGTCTCTGTTAAGATAAAGAAGCCACAAAGACAAGATACCATAGCTTACAGTTCCAATAAAATGCCGAACAATGTAGTCGTAGATCCTGGCGTGGTCTCCGCTCAGACTTTCGTGATTGTCCGGCTTCATCGGCGTGATGGGGGGATGATCTCCAACGTCCGTTCCCTTCCTAGAATATAACAGTACAAATACTGAATCTATGGTTTGTGGGGCATATTCGACATTCAAATTCAGACTCACTTTAGACTCAATTTAAATTCAAAGCCATGTTTCAGCCTTTACAAAGATAACGCTAAAATATTGGATTAGTGTCGCTAAAATATTGGATTAGTGTATTATAATATCACTTAAAAACATCAAGCTAAAGCTGAAGTCTGGCGTGTTGATTCACAAACCACGAGTATTCTCTCACAGTGAAATAGCACAAGTCAGAAGCTTAAGCCGTACTTTGGTTGAACAATGCCGTTTGACAGCAGGTTTCGGGCTATGGCGCCCCAGCTGGGATTATCCGTTTGTTGTCGCAAAGTCCCTCTGAAACATCACAAAAAAGTACATCTAGACAAAAAATTACTTCGTTTAAACATTATTAATTAATAATTGACTTTAATACCTGAAATGTAATAATTAAGTTTGGAA
This sequence comes from Trissonchulus sp. WLG1_4, assembly GCA_030248245.1. Classification (NCBI taxonomy): domain Eukaryota; kingdom Metazoa; phylum Nematoda; class Enoplea; order Enoplida; family Ironidae; genus Trissonchulus; species Trissonchulus sp. WLG1_4. The sequence continues at coordinate 1,343 of JASANF010011609.1, forward strand.
TATGTTAATGCTACATGGAAGAATGTAGACAACAAAGAAAACGGTCTGCAGATTATGAAAACCTAAACATTCAAAACTATGCTCAAGCTCAATACAAACTTATAAACCAATAAAAATAAAGAAGTCTATCAATTTCTGCTTGATTTTCTCAGACATAGAGGCAGACACGTGAGTGACGCAGTATGTATGTACTATGTAGTATGGCATGGACATGATGCATATAGGTATTATATATGGATGATACAGAAGTTATGTATGGATTCACAAAAAGTGTTCTTACACTCAGTCTAATTCTTCCCTCGAATAAAACATACAAATCAAAAATTAATTTAAATTTGTAATTCACACGATCACGGGTTCAACTTAAACTGCGTTTAAGATAAATGACTGCAATCAATTCCAGCCACAAATTTAATTCATATAATATCTACTAAAACTTGTTCCGAACTAGAAGCCATTTTGAACACTAACACGAGGTCAAAATTGGCCGGATAGGAGGTAGTCTCAGTCCTCGGGTAGCTGATGTAGCCCTGAGTGTATAGTCGTTCAGCAATGCTCATGGCCTGCTGGGGTCCAATGCCCAGCCCCGCACTGGCCACGCGCATTAGCTCCACAGTGTTCAGAGCGGTCGGTCGGCCTTTGCTCATTTCCTTTGTTTTTACATCCAGAACACTGAAACAGTATGACGCAAACTGATTGGCTGAATCCTTATTTCTTATATTTTAGCGACGTTGCCGGTGGAATGCATAAAGGCAGTCTTCGCTCAGTCTTGCTAAACGCAGTCTAAGCGCAACATTTTAACTTATGTAATACGCGTAAGGTGTAAACTTTATCGTTACGACGCTCTATTTTACTGAAATAGAACGCCTACGCCACAAGCAGATCATATTATAAACAGTGGGGTGAGTATTTGGACTGCATTGGACATGCGGCTGCATTGGAAAGTATAAATCACTCCCAGCATTTTTTGTCGAGGCCCGGTGAAAAAACTACATTTACAACTGAATAGCTCAATCTACAAATGCAGATAAACAATAAATTCACTGTACTCCTTTACTACAAAAAAGACTGCACATACTTCCGTTTCCACCAACAATATTGTGCCCAGTTTTATTACCGTATAGTATCACATGCTTTAATTCGATCAGCAAAAAAGTGGGCGACCTCTTTGTCGAAAACCCGGCCCTTGCCCCAGTCTGGACTCAACTGCGAGCCATAATCACTTCCGTCTTTTTGGCGTTGTATCTGAAGAAAAACCACCGCTTTTTTTCTAATAGCGGCTAAACCGCACAATCTAGCACAAATTTGTGTGAAACATTTCAAAAATACATCTAAATTTGAACTTGAATCAGTAAAAATTAAACACCGAGAATGAAAGACATTTAGGAAAAGGTAGCGTGTGCCAGCCTTTGTACGATATGCTAAAATAAACGGTCGGCAACGAAAAGGAAGACGCTAAATCGAGTCTCACTTTATTTTTCAATAATTATTTTCACGTGAAAAAGGTCATACGGTCACACATTTCAGATAAAATATTTAGTTACAATTAGCACTGCAAACTTAGGTTCGATGCATACTTACAGCCGCACGACCGTGTGATCTTATCCACTATTCGTTTTTTTGCATTTACTTCGTATTTTGCCGATTGACCGGACATAGGGGAGCAAAAGCGAATCTTTCCCAACAGAAATTCATAAGGAAACCATAAATACCTTAATTTGAACCACAAAATAAGCCTCTGGCTTAAAGGCCACGATTTCGTCGTGGCGTTCTACACAGAAGGCCAACGTCGGGGTCTGACATGGACCGAAAGAAATCATAGAAGAGTCCAAATCTCCGTATTTACCCTAAAATGTTCAACGGATTCGATTAATCTGATGGTCCTTAATCAAAAGTGGACTTCGCAAATTGAGTTGAAACTTTTTGGTTAATAAGTCACTACCTGGCTATTAGAAAGAGCATAAAAAACTCATCCATTTACAAGTACACGGTTCATTATTGTTTTCCTTATTCAATAAGTTCCCTTTAAAACATATTCCCAAATGTGGTCACAAACTACAACGCATAATATTATGTTTACCAACTGTATTCAGTCACTAAAGCTGTGCTAGGTAATAACTTTTCATCAATTTATTGAAAACAGATACAAAAGCGTGTTACACAAAACTGCACGCTTCCGGATCTGTCAACACTCACCCCCGTAGTAAAACAGGGACAGCAAATTTTGAACATTTCTGACTTTGGAAATACCCTCAGCTTTTATGCAACACCGACTTCTATGAAACTAAAAGTGCCAGTAGAAGTTGCATGGGATTTCAAATATGTTCCACACAACTCTAGAGACATTGCGACTTTCAGACAGAACCATTTCCGACCTGGAAATATTGTGTCTGATATCGAGTGAAAGCACAGCCCATACGCAAGTCCAGCTCCTGGCGAGCGTCCACAGACAAGGCTTCCAGCTTATTGGGTCGCCCAAGGTTGGCAAACGCAGCCTTGATATCGCGGTCAGTGATGGCCGAAAAATGGGCACGATAGATTGACTGAAAAAAGTTAAATAACAAAATATTTGTTTGCAGCAAGAGTCTTGTAATATTATTACAATAATATCTTACAATATTCTTCAAACATTTTTCGAAACGTCTGGAAACACGAATCGAGCCTAAATTACAGATGACAGATCGAGATGACAAGATGTCATCCCACGATTGTGATATCACAAAGACATTCAAAGATTAATTTTTTTAATATTTAATTTTATTAAATTTTGCATAACACACATGATATTAAGCACTAGCTTCATCTGTTTAAAAATGTTCTCTAGACTCATCTACTAAAATTTCAAATTTACCCAGGTGCTGACCGGTAGAGCAGAACACTTAAACTTAATATACAGCAAAAATGTTCTATTTTAAACAACCTGTTTTCCGTTCATCAAATTTACACTGGACGCAACGGCATCCAAAACTTCATAGCAGATATTCTCTCCCTCTTTGTCACAGTCAAGCCAAAGCACAACCACGTTGCATCCACGAGCCTGAATTAGAGCTGAGAAATAAATGAAAAAAATAAAAAACTATAAAACGACTACAGCACGTAAAAAGTTAAGTCCGTCCGATCTAACATGTTCTCGAAGACAGGACATGATATGATTCGTTTCAAAACACTTTCATGTGGATTTCACAAAGGTGATTTTGCCTAACCATAGTTTTACATATATACGTTTTCGTATGATATGCACATTATTACAAAATATTGCCCACGATAGATCAGTTGCGAATTTCTTAAGCTGTGGTCAGCTGAAGTTTCAAACCTGTAGCACAGCAAGTCTCTGTTTTGCTTTGAATTTCAACTAAGACGGCGGTTTAAGAAAATTCAAGAAATTTTTAATATATCGGGCAATACTTCGTAATGAAATTATGTGAAAACGTACGTAAACCATCGTTTAGCAAAACCACCTTTGTGAAATCCACCCTGCTTCAATATTGTGCCTCATAACACAGCACAAAACTGCCGCAACTGCTGACACTTGGTAGTTTTTTGCGCAGCAGAGTTGGCTGTATTTTCGAAGTTTGCCGAATGCCGATATTTCCGATTTATTTGGTTCAGTGTTCATGGCCAAATAAAGGAATATCTCAAGTTAAATCTAAGTCGCCGAATCCAATTCTGGAGCACTGCACTTATGAAATATCCACTTCTTGTGTTACATGGCCCTTTCAATGTATTTTCTGTACCTCTAAATCTGTATAATTGACTGTAATCACACATGAAAAGCAGTAACGTCACAGAAACCCTCAAACATACTTCAGAAGATAAGAAATCTCTCATTTTCAGTTTGGGATTGGCTTCTTTCTTTTCCGTTGGAACTCGAAATAACTCCACCTGAAATCAGAAATCGTAAGAAAAACTACCGTTAACATAAATTTCTATCAAAAAAGCATATCCATTCAAACACTTTAGACAGATCAGACATTCACAAATGCTTAAAATGTCACCAAGACATAAAGATAAAAAATTACTCCACAGACCACGACCGTAATCTCTGACTAATCAGGTATGATTTTTCGTAATTTTACCATACAATATAAAATCGCTTAACCCCAACTACTACCGCCAAGTTTAAGACTTGTGCGCTGATATCCAAAACACATCAAACACAGTTTTCTTACAGTGAGAACACGCAATATAGAATTTTTCATTTTCATAACCTAAAAAACGCAATTTCAGACTCACCGGGTCGATTCTGTCCCATCGGTTATATTTGGCAGGGAAATCCAGGCTCATCACGTGACCACACGTGGAAGTGAATTTAAAGCGTGCTGATTGGCCCATAAAGGTTCCGTTGTATTCGTGAACAGAGCAGGCCCCGTTGAAGCCCTTCCGAGACCGCAACTGGCCATTAGACAATATTTTGGCAATGCTTTCGGCCAAAAGTGGCTTTTCAGCCACCATCAAAACAGCCGCCATTGGAGCGGGGGCCGGTGGTGGATAAAACTGTGGAATATCTTATTCTAAAATGGATTAAGCGTCAAGAGCTTCAGTACAACTGGCGAACGGCTGTGAGTATGAATCGAGCCTAAGAATGTTTTAAGGGGTGCAATGTTTATTTATACAGTATATACATTGTGCAATGAATATGAAATATTTAGCCACAGCCCATGGCTTCAACGATGGCCTATTAAACTTTACAAGTCTTACAATTGTAACAATAATACAAGTCTTACAATTAATGTAACATCGTATCTGATTTACAATAATTCGTGATAAATTCGTAACGAATAACCCGATTTAGCCAGTAAAATTGATACAATTGTAAGATTTGCAACGTTGAGCAACAGGCCCCTGATTTGTCCTTTGCGACGTGATAACTGCACTTTTTAGACTCCAAGAACAAGCTATTTTAATGCTGCCTTGTAATGAAACCCAACATAAACAACACGTAGACGTGTGATAGCTTATATAGTATTAATTTAAAAAAAATAAAAAAATATTTGTATAACTATATACATCTTTGAACAACAACAAAACGAAGAGACATAAGACCAGATCAATATTTTAATTATAATACACCCATTCAAACAATTCGAGCAACAGTTATACAAGCGAGTAAAAGAGTTTACTAAAAATCTACTATAACATTATACTCATTCACGAAGCAAATAATTAACAACTTTCTTATAAGTGGAAAATATCTTTTTCTAAACTTCAGGAACTGCAACAGTCGTGACAAATAGCCGCCGGCTAACAAGACTTTTCATTATCTTTCCGACCCGTTGGCTTGCTTGTCCCCCCAAACTGGAAACCCATGAGGCCGTGGCGTAGACATTTCGAACTAGTTTCGGGAGTCTAGACACCAACCCAGCCCAATTTTTTTGTAACTAATAGGACTAAATCTTACTATCAGACAGTGTAAAAAGCCAAATAAAATAATTTAAAAACACACTAAAAATACTTTAAAAACAATTTAACAATACTTAGAAAACGAATTTGATCGCAAACAAAAACAAGAAACCAAATCAGCGCGTCTTAGAAGCAATTCTATCTTTCATAATATCTTTAAAGCTCTTTGTTTCCAACATTTCAGGGACAATGCCAAAAACTGACTCAAACGCTTCCTTATCAAGCAGTTCAACATCGATTAAAGGTAAAACGAGGTACTTCGATTTCGAATCAAGCCAAGTGACCCGACCATACAAAGCACCCGAGTAGGTATAATCTCCGACTGAGTCTAAATGCCCCGCTTCTAGAACGACATTCCGTCGAGAACCCCAAAAAGTCGAGTGGCCGATACGAACCAACGATCGGTCGGGACTAATGCTGATCACACCGATAAGTCGACGCGTATAAATCGATATGAAGAAAAGCATAGCACAGGATAAAAACGCCGCCGTCCACAACGAAAGACACATAGTTGTGGATATTTGACCATGAGCATGTAAATAGCTGGCGATCGGTACCGCTACCACAGTGACAGCAGTCATATAGATTTTCAATCGATTAAACACGCTGACATGTCGAATTCGCTTAAATCGATAAATTGGCTGCCAATAGGACGATTCGGGAATTTGGGTGGGTTTGGATGCGAAGCCACGAAAACAGCATTTGAAAATAGGACTCAAACTTCCACGACGCAAAACACAATTGACACTGGAAAGCATTTCTGAAAATAAGAAAACAAGGGAAGCTCATTAGTACTAAATTTATAAAAATCGCTTCCATAAATTTTAAATTCAGGACAGGAGGGCTAATGGAAAGGCCAGTCCCTTCTTCAGCTTCCTTATGACCAGCGGTGTAGCCAGCCAAAAATGGGGGGAAAGACTTTTAGATTTTTTTAAGTTTTAAAATGCTTAATTGCAATTTTAACGCCGAAAATGACACATATATTATTAGCAAATTTGGTTTAAAAAATAAGCAATCTTTTGACCTGAGCGGTCCCGCAAGTAAAGTTGGAGCTCGAAACATCGAAAAGTACAAAATTACACCACTGACGGACCGACGAGCGTGTAGAAGCCGAAACATGTTTTACTAACATTACCGACGGTAAATTTAGTAAAAATGTCATTTTAGCAACAGTAAAACAGCTAAAACGATACATTACACCGTGTATTAATTTTTTTCCGGACGGGCCATAACAACCAAAGGGTATAATGTACAATTGGTCTCATGTACAATTTCAGTCGAAAAATGTTTGGAGGGAATTCCAGCCACCCCCCCTCCCTGGCTACGTACCTGCTTATGAGAATTTTCGTTTAGCGGAGAAATTACTGGAAAACCAAGCCGAGACTTGGGCTGTTTTATCAATATTTTTTACAATAATTCACCAGTTGCATCCAGGCTTTTGAGTCCTGAACCCTGACCTACATCGTTTACAAGTCTCTGCGCTCGTCATTATATCGAATCCTACTCCTAATCGCTACCATTTCAGCGGTGGTTTCAGATTGACTCTAAAGCCCCTGCTATATTTCGCAAAAATTCCAAAGCACTTCAAAGCGCTTTAAAAAATTCCAAAGCGCGCTTTGGAAAGCTTTGGATTGCTTTGAAGGGCTTTGAAGTGCCAAAGCTAAGCTTTGCGTTGCTTCAAAGCCAAGTTGCGCTTCGCTTTGAGGCGTCACCTCGGTTTGAAAAATGTTGCCACGGTTTTCAAAGCCGAGCGTTGATTTTTTTCAACGCGCATCAAAGCTCGACAAGCAGAAATTGGTTCTACTTTGCCGCGCTTTGAAGCGCTTCATTCAGTTTTTATTTAAATACAAAAGTAAACAGGTTTTTTTACTTTTCGTAGCTTTTATGTGCATTTTTTAATGTTTTCATGTATTTTAAGTTGTTTCAATGTTTTTAGTCGCACTTTTTTACGAATAGTTTTTATCTTCTAGAACTTCTTGAACAAAAAACTCAGGGTCCCACGGCGTGGATCTTGAACGAGGTTATTAATATACTGCCCTTAGGAAGAAACGCACTTCGTTGACTAGTCGAACAGACAAATGGTGTCGTTTTCCGTTGAGATTGCTTCAGTTTTAGATAGATACTTCGCGCCATTTTTGCGCGGCAAAGTATAGCAATATTCGAATTTCAACGCTCTGCTTGGCGTTGACGCTTGGCTTTGCTTTGCAGCGTTGCATCGCTTCAAAGCTAAGCAACGCTTTGCTTTGAAACTTCAAACTCAAATCAACCATCGTTTTGTTTCTAAGCACTGCAACACAAAGCTTGGCCTTGCTTTGGCACGCGTCAAAGCTAAGCCAGGCTTTACGAAGTATGGCACCCGCTTAACCGTGATCCCCAGTTCTGCTGGGCGCTTTTTATAGGGCTATACCAAGAGTACATAATGTCTCACTCTATATAAAATCTCTCTTCTACATATATAGAGTGAGACACTATTATGTACTCTTGGCTATACTATATTCGATACCGACCGATACTAGCAATGGATGGTTAAAAGGTATTAAGGGGGTAATTGCGTTTTTAGGTGTTTTTTTAAAAGCCCATCCCACTTTTAAATATTAAAACACTCTTTTTAAAATCCCTAACAAATTTCCACCCCCACCAAAAAAAAAAAAATTTTAAAAAAAATGAAAAAAAAAAAAAAAAACAAAAAAAATTAAGTGTAGGCTATGCTTTGAATTACTAATTCATTCTGGTTTCGAAATTTACGCTTGGCTTTCTATTTTCGGTGTAATTCTGTTTTTTTTTACGGAAACTACAGTTAAAAATCTAAACTTAGGTTATAGAAAACATTTGAAAACAGCAGTAAAGCCTTTGTCCCATACATTCGTAAATAACTGTTAACTTTATAATTTCCATTAAAATAAAAAGAGAAATACAACATCAAAATTGCCACCTTTTGCAGAAATAAAACGAGAAGATAAAAAGTATTTATTTAAATCAACAAGTACACACAGAAGCAATGATCAGTTCAAGGTTCAATATTAACGAAAGCTATACAAACATTTGGTAAACCATAAGTATTAATAACCAGAAGAGTATTCCAACGAAACATTTTTTATATAAAATGGAATCTGACAACTTTTCTAAACCAGTACAACAAACACCATTAAATTATTTTAATAACAATGTCTTTACTGCCCAAAACCTACATGTAACGGGGGGCAAGATCCTATGCCCCAGATCAACTTTTAAGGGGAGGACTGATTTGGAATGAGTTAAAGTCCGGGGAGGGGTATCTTAATGACTGCAATTCAGCAATTAACCATACCTCGCTTTCAAATATAGACAATTGTAATCAAATCGCCAATTTTTACACGAAAATTGATAAATTTTGCTACAAAATTGTAAAAAAAACAGCTACTTTCTCGTTACGACCAAATCAGATTTGCTGCGACCATCTTTGGAAAGGTGGGTAATACCAAAGGAATAGGCGATTGGGCAGCGCCCTATATTTTTTATTTCAGTGCGGGAACTCAATTTTTTACATTCAAACATCAGTACAAATTATTTTTAATTATAATTAATTTCTTCTCTCATTTCAAGCCGACTGACAATATCGTAAACTTTCTTCCGTTGAGCTTCAGCCAGTTTCCATTCATCCGACAACAAAACATCGCTCATTCGCTTAACCTCCTCCTGATTGGCCGGATTATCAGCCAATAGCCGTAGAGCTCCTAAACAGCCCTCAAAATGTCTCTGTTTATGAAACGCATCGAAGCACTCGCACAGTATGGGAGCGTCGGGGGCCGGTATGGGACTGAGGAGCCCACTTTCCGCAGGAGGCTCAAAACAAGCTCCTAAAAGTTCCCACGCTTGTTTCACGCTTCCGCCACGCGAGAAAAGCAAAGCCAATTGTCCGACCAGACTGGGAGTCCACTTTAGGTCCGTCTTGAAACTGTTCAAACGGCTGGCCCGGACATACTTCCAAATTCTAGCGCACAAATCTTCCGCAATCTGAGAAAACTGCTGCTGTAGACTGCCGGCTTGCAATTTCGCCTCAGCGCCAGTGATCAGTTCAAGGAATCGGCTCAGCACTCTCTCATTGGACCAAAATCGCAGCGACACAATGTCCATCCAAAGGCCTGGCAGCCTTTCGAAAGCGCCATTCAGTTCAGCCCAATCCAGCATACTGTGAACAAATGAGAGATTAGGACTGTAGCGGTTGGGCACCAGTTCTTGGTAGACAGAAAAGAAGGCCTCCGCGTCTTCTGTTTGCATCAGCAGCAGCAGGAATTCTTCAAAGTACAAATGCTCAGTGGAAATATCAGTGACCAGTAGGGCATTCTGCCCACGCATATACGATCGGTGAACAGCGTAGCCCAGCGATTTGTCTTTGAGATCTCGCTGGCATATACTCATGGCCATCAGGTAGAAGCGTTGATCGTGGGAATCCTGCAATAAAATTGTTAGCTAAGAATTAGCTTAAATACATTTAGCTCAGGATTTAAATGAGTTCACCGATGAAGTGCGCTACACCAAAAATGGTACAGATGACGCTAATTACAGTATAAAACGTGAGGTTTCGCTGCCGTTTAACTAAATCAGTTCAAGTCGATTTCATCTCAAACTCAGACTCAGGCCAGTTGCGTATTTTTATACGTAAAGATATATATAACTCTCCAGTGTGGGGATAATAAACGTATAACTGACTGAACGACTGCTAAAACTTGAAAACTCTAAAAAATACAACTATCACCTCACACAGATCAAAGGGCCTTATCCATAATTGGATTTAACGGATTAGATTTAAATAATTTTTGCAAATAGAAAAAGCAGAAAAACCATTGCCGGCTGAAATTTTGTTCTGCATGTCTCACGTAGAATATCTTGAAGTGTGCCAAGTTTCAGCCAATTACGTGAACTTGATGTTGCGTTATTGACGAAATAAAGTCAAATCTAATCCGTTAAATCCAATTTTGGACAAGAACCAAAGACGTACCCTCAACTCAAATTCCTTTCCTTCAATCTCCCTTAGAATGCTAACAAGACTAGAGCGGCCCATGGCTGTACGTCTGAAGCTGTGCAGAAGGCAAGCATACGAGCCCAGGGACGGCTCGACGCCACAGCGTTTCATCTCGGCCAAAATGCTCAGACTAAACTGTTTATTGTCATCCGTGCGAAAGCGGGATGCCAAAAACAGTAGACTATTAAATGTTTTCAGGTCCGGTCGCAGTCCATCCGAGCGCATCTGTTGCATCAGCTCTCGAGCTAGACTCAGTCGTTCTTCGTTGCTGCTCTTGGTCGAAATCACGTGTTCCAGTAGATTGCTGTAGACGTCAACGGTGGCCGGCAGTTGTTGTGATTTCATTTCCTGCAAAAAATCTATCTAGACATTTTTTCAAATGATGAAAACTCCAACTAACCTTAAACCTAAGTCCTGTGCGAATCGGTTCCTAGTTGTCCTTATCTTATTTCGTCCGTAAGCAATACCGGTCAAGTTTGGTAATTTCTGTATGAACTAAGATGAGGTAAGTCGAGGTCGTATGCAAAAAGTTAGCCGAAGAAATTTCGTAATTCTTCACAGCAACTGACCAAAATTTGTCCCTGTTCGTGTTCCCATGCCTTTAAGGACAAGCACGAACCGAGCCTAAGCGAGTTTGAATACACCAAGCCATACAAGGCTTAGTCCCTGTGTCTTCACAATAAAAACACACATCTGCCGTGTTCTGTGCTTTCAACGGTGACTAAATGACTTGTGTTATTGAGCCTCCGTGAGAAGCAAAGATCAAGATTCTTTCATTTACTGGACTATTCTCTATACGCTGACTTAATTTTGGTCCGATTCAACGCCTTAAAAATCATGCTTAGAAATGCCATTCCAAAACCGCCGGCTGAAATGGACTTTTAATTTAGCTCGTTGCTTCTCACTCAGACTGGACTTAACCATGTCCGTTAACGTTAAGCGTACATGTTAAAACCGTTTAGTGCAGTGGCAGTTTCGAAATGAGTTCGGACTAAACTTAAGCAGCTGACTTATTTTACCTCGTTCAGTCCGTTTAACCGGATTTGCCATTCCTAAACCTTACTGGACTCTGCGGCAAGTACCTCAAACAGCGTCATAGCCCGGTCTCGACTTCCCCACTTGGCCAGCCCACAAATCATGGCCGAATAAGCCGGCGTCAGCCGTTCCGGCCTTCTCTGTTTCTCCTTAATGGCCTCAAAAAGTTGGTCGGCGGGCCCGCCCTCTAGCCAATCGGCCTTGGCCGGCTGATCGATGCGACTGCGATACCACCGCTGCTCTGGCCACTCGATTTCCACTGGTTCCGCGCAGTTGTGATAGCAGAGCAGCTCTAGCAGTCGTTGTTCCTGTTCCCAACTCAGGTCGAGACCAGCTTCTTGCATGTTTTCATAGACCTGAACAATAAATTAATATTAAATATGTAGGTGTGAATATGTAGGTATTAGGCAGCAAAATTTCAATCTAATCCATTCATTAGCAGTGTATCCAAAGATTATAGTGTCTCAGTCTGTAGAAGACGAGTGAGACAATCTCTACCTGTACAATCAGTGTGTAGATTCTGTGCGTAATACACTTGAGTACATAATCGCTGATGCACTGATAAAAAAAAATAAGAGTGATAAAAAGTTATTGCAATGATACAACTAATTAATTAGTTGTACTTGTAACGTCATAAAAGATTTGCTACTATCTTTGGTTTGGGGACATTTTATCAAACTTTCAGTGAAGTGAAATTGATTCAAAAACTTTTAATAAATATAAAAAATTCATATGTTCAGACTGTAGAAAAATCTGACGCAAGTATCAAACTTTGGACCTTCCAGGACGCAGCAATCCATTCTTTGTCCATACATCGAGTCAGCTCTTCGTCACTGGCGCCCAGCTCTTCCAACGGGGGACTGAGACGAGGTCGGAACGCGTCCAGGCGCGGCTGATCAAATTCGTACATAAACAGCGTGGGCCATTCCGACGCAAACTTTCTGCAAAACAGAACGGACACAAACATTAGAAATGTTAAACGAAAGAAGATACCGCAATTTTAGATTTTAGAAATTTAATAGAGGCGCAGGGAATCGAACCCAGGCCGCTGGCGTCGACGTCGAGAATGCAAACCACTACAACAGAAAGACTTAGACCTATTCCTTTACTAGACTAAACGAGGCATTTTTAGGCGAACTAAAAATGGTTTAAAAATAATGGTTAAAGAAGATGCCATTGCAAAACCTTTAGATTAAAAGGACTTAACATATCGCAGTGCTTAATAACCAGACTAAACGGACTTTACTTTGCACGCTTAATATGTTAAAGGAGCACGTCAGATTCTTTCAGTATAGTATTAGTTTAGACTTACGGATTATTAGTTTAGACCACGGTTTTTTTTTGCTCAAATTTGTGCTCATTTGAGCATTGGAACATAAAAATGAGCATTGAAAAATAAAAATGAGCATCGAATGAGCATTGTTGCTATTGCCCAAAGACGTCACCAGGATAAAAAAATTGAGATTCTGAAAAATTTCCCCGAGTCATGTTACACAGGTGTCGCGCCCCTTTAGTTTTTCCAGTGGGTCGAAACTTCTTTTGGGGTGTCCCAGATTGATCCAAATAAGATCTTAACATTGTTTCTCTATTTATGTTGCCTAGTAGGGGAGTTCTTGACCATCACTTTATTTTTCATATATTTTGTCTCAGCTTATGTATCCAATAGTCAGTATATCAGGCTAAGGGCATAGCCTCGTGAGGAATCCCCCTGTTGGATCGGCGAAACAAAAAAATTTTCACAATGCTCGAAGTTGCGCACAAAAATGCTGATTTTTAAGCAAAAATGGCTTTTTCCTGCATGTTTCAAAGGTCTGTTTTCTTAAAAATTCATCATGTTTTATTGGTGGCTGCCACCCCTTTGCAAAATTGCTATATTTTCAAAAAAAATGTCCTAGGTGCGATTTCTTTTTTCTCAAAATTGTGGTTACGTACGACCTGGATACAGGACGTATCAAGGGCGTACCGCCCCCCCTTTTGGTCAACTCATATTAAAAAAATATCAACATGGGTCCCCTCTTCGATTTTGGCTCGCCGGAAATTCCGATACATCTCCAATTGACCAAATTTGGTCCAAAAATCAAAATTTTCTCTAATCTTTTTCTGGGGGCTGCCGCCCCCAAACCCGTGCAATTCTGTGGCTTCCTATTCCTTATTGTTATCTTTCGTCGAAGCCAATTCATGTATACACGAGTACATTATGCTGCATTTGCATGTCTACACAGTACACGAGTATATTATGCTACTTTTACTTGTGTAATACACTGTCTGATGGACGTTACCATACATTAACACGGGGGTCGAATCTGGGGGGTCCTGTACCAATATAATTTCAACTGCCCTTGTATCTGAACCGAACGTGAGTGAAAACTAAAATAATGGCAAGTAAAACATCTCTGAAAAAAAATTACCCACAGGAACTTACATTGATACATGCTCCTGCTAGTTTTGTAAATCAGTATAGCTGACAGTGGCGTACTCAGAAAAAATTTTCGGGGGAATGACTTTTCGATTTTTGTAATGGGTTAAAATGCACTTTTTTTAGCAATTCTAACACTCATAAAAAGCCTTACGAACGCAAAATTACTAAATCACAGGGTTGCAGGGATCTGGGGGCGGTAGCCCCCAGAAAAAAATTGGCGATTTTTCCAATTTTTAGACCGAATTTGGTCGACTGGAGAGTGGAGACGTATCAGAAATCTTTTCCGACGAAATTTAAAACAAAAGATGGGAGCGTCATATCAGACGGAGCGTGTATTCCACAAGTTATGCACATGCAGCATAATGCACTTGTGTATATATACAATATACATGCATAGGCTTTGATGAAAGACAATAACAAGGAATAGTAATCCACAGAGTCGCAGGGGTCTGGTCAAAAAATCTGGAAAATTTTTTATTTTTCAGGCCAAATTTAGACAATTGGAAACGTATCAGAAAATTTTTCCGACCAGACCATAAAAACGAAAGGGGCGACCCTTGTGTAAAAATTACTGAGAAAAAATTTCGGGTGGGGGGGAATTCCCCCTTTTCATTCATTCATTGTATGCTTTCATAAAAGATAACAGTGATCACACTAAAAAAAGCGAAAAAACAGTTTCTCTGCCACGGCCCTTGTACCAGACTTCTCCAGATGTCTTACACTTGTCCCGTGTACAAAGGCTCTGGGTCCTTCTGCCCTGGCCCCTGTACCAGACTTCTCAAGATGTCTTACACTTGTTCCGTGGTCAAACTCAAAATTTGTATTGCCCCTGCAATATAGCTAAGCCTTTTATTGCCTTTGTCCTTATAAAGGGTCAGAAATTTTACTACCATTGTATATACCATCTACCATGGTTACAATCGTTCCTGGCTTTGGCCTTAAACCGCGGCAAAAATCTTCCATCCCTTGTACCTTGGCTCAAAATTTTCTGCCCTTGTACCGAATTTCGCTTGCCCTTGTACCAAAGTCAAAAATCTGGGGGGGGGTCCCGGACCCCCCCATACCCCACGGACAATTCGTACATAACTTTGCCCCTTTGTGCAACAACTTTACCACGTTTCCACACTTTTTCTTTGTTTGTCTTTGTCCAAACTTCTTGACCAGGATAAAAATTTTTTGTTTTAGGGGCACTTTCTGATGGAATCTCTTGCTTAGAAAAACTAAGTCGTAATCTTGTAAAAATTTCTCGACCAAATAGTCTTTTACTAGGTGTTTCTTTTGTTGTAGTATGCGGGATAGTTCGGTACGAAAATAGAAACTGCTGTAGCTTGAGTGAGTTTGTACCATTTTTCTTGAAGTTGTTCTTTAAAATTCGTACAGAAGATTCAGCTTCACCATTCGAACTGGGATGGTATGGAGCAGTTGTCACATGTTTGATACCATTTTTCAAACAAAACTCTTTGAAGTATTCTGCAGCAAAGGCTGGCCCGTTATCGCTAACAATCGTACGCGGCAGTCCGAATTGTGAAAAAATTTTTCTCAAGTTGTCGACCGTGACAACTGCAGTTGATCCTTTACTTTCAATCACTTCCGGCCATTTGGAGTAAGCATCGACGACAATTAAAAACATTTTTCCATCGTACGGACCTGCATAGTCAATGTGTATTCGGTCCCAAGGAACATATGTAGCTGGCCATGGAGACACAGTTGGTGGCTGTGCAGACAGAGTTTTGGCACATTGTGTTAAACTGTGGACGTTACCATCTTTTGTTTTATTTTTTCTGTTGGAAAGAATTTCTGATACGTCTCTAGTTGACCACATTCGGTCTATTTAAAAATTGTCAATAACCCCTGCAGCGTTGTGGTCTTATTATCGTGTTAAAAGTGCCAAAAAGGGCAAATCGATCCAAGGCCAAAAATCGAACAGTCATTCCCTCCAAAATTTTTTTCTGGGTACGCCACTGAGCACTCGCACCACAGAATTCGTCAGTTCTACATTGTGTTGTCTTTACTAAATACTTCGACTTGTAACGGTTACATACCTGTCATTTTAGCAATGCAGCAGTGCAAAAAAACGTTTAAAATTTTTTGAGCATTCGAACTTAAAAATGAGCATCGAAATTTAAAAATGAGCACAAATTGAGCATTGGCCGTTTTGAAAAAAAACCCGGGTTTAGACCTTAGAAATGAGTCAGGATTATTAGTTTAGACTTCAGAAATGAGTCCGGATACCATTTTACTAATAGAGAAGTACCAAAAAATAATTTTTATTTGATTTTTTCTGTCCTATTATGTTAAATATAAACACAGACAAGTGGGAGGTTCCACCAACCAAAACTGTACCAAAAATTTCAGACACAGATGACAGAAGTTAGGCTTGTTTAGTCAATTAATCATATAAAGTGGCATATCCGCCAGATCATTTTTTAAAAAACTATTGAGGAACATTAATTTTCTTTGCTTCGATAGTTTTCACTTGCTATCGCCCCCCAACCCCGCAACATTCTTCATATATACCAGGAACAAGAGTACACAATGACAAGAGTATGCCACTCTTCCCATCAGCCAGCTTGGCAGCACGGTAGATGCTCTGCACAGTAGCAGCAAAAAAGGTCGCAAATCGGACCGTACAGAAATGGGTACCGTACTAGGGCCCAAACGGGCACGCACCCAAACGATACCCGTACTCAAATAGACCCTTTTTCAAAACCATCAGCCAATAAATTTGGTTACAACCTTTCAGCTCCGCCCACAAAATGAGATTACGGTGGCTTGCTTGTAGGCGCAGCCAAATCTGATTGACTGATGGATTTGAAAAAGGGTTGGGTACGGTACGGTACGGTTGGTTTTTGGCCGCTATTGTGCAACGCATCTACCGCGCTGCCAAGTTGGCGAACGAAAATTAGAGTGTCAACTCTTCCCATTATGTACTCTTGATACCAGTTATAATTAGCGTTTATGCCAACCATGCGTATGTATTACGTGTCTACAGACCGCTGTTTATTGATGCTCAAGTCAACATACGCTTTTGAGGAAAATTTTTTATGAAATTTCCTTTCTACGGTGCTATCTCATATTATAACATGTCAACATATGGATAGGCAAACACTGATGCACATTATACACCGCGTTAACCGTACATATCAAAAGGTATCGCATATTATATACCTACCGAGCCATTTTTTGGCCCGCTTCTTTGCTCAGAGCAAACATTCGCTTGGCCATATCAGAAGCGGGAATGAAATAGGGATCGTCCAGAAACTTGTAGTCTGCGCCGGTCGGATCCACTTTCAGGGTCGAGGAAAGAGTTTTCAGCATATCCGTTGGCGTGCGCTAAAACAGAAGTTTGAAAGTCTAACTAAAACTGAACACGGCCCAAACAAAAAGTTTTTCAAGTCTATTAATATGTGCTAAATTTGCTTAAACTTAATATGTATTTTTTAATACAATTCTGTAAACTGACTATTTGCATCAACTAATGCAAACTGCTCACTGGTCGACTACTCATAGTATAGCACATACCCCCAGTGCACACAACTATGACAAACAACTATTTATCTATGTATGTCTGTCCAAGGTTCAGGATTTATCACAGTGACACAAGAGAGCACAACAAGCAGCAGTTTGCTGCAAAAGAAAAACAGAAAGAATTTTACAGGAGTTTGTCACATCTGACAAAAAACCTGTTGCGAGCTCATTTTTTATTCCGACTTGGATAAAAACTTTCACCAAACTGCTAAATTCTATTGGAAATGACTTTTAAGGTAGCGCTCAACAACAAAACTCATGTTTGGCGCTCAGATCATGCAATAAATGGCAATACCACTTTAATTGTATATCAAAAAGACATCAAAAAAACCTATTTACAATACAGTTCAGCACTTTAATGTGAATGTGTCAAATTTTATGACCATGTCGAATTTCCTATTCACACTAATTTTGTTTTTGACCTAGCTCCGCGAAACTTCAACCGATTTTGATGATATTGGTATCAATCGAAAGATCTCTCAAAAATCTAGACGTAATTGATCTTTGATTTTTCATTTTTATTTTTGATTTTGCAAAAAATTGATTTTTCAAAAATCAGTCGTGTTTGAGCGACTACAAAAAGTGCTGCGGGCCAAAATTTGAAAATCGAAAAACTTTCACGTCTGCATTTATATTCTTTCTTTCATTGTGCAAATTTTCATCTCAATCGCAAGCGGCAGCTGTGACCCAGGTCCAAAAAAAGTAGTCGATTTCGATACGCAAAAATGTAAGGTTCGCCCACACGTTTCACTTTTCAAAAAATTAGACCTTTCCTAGGACTGCACATTTCCGTTGAAAAAGTTACAAAAAGCCATACTCAATTTTTTAAGAAATTAAATCAAAAATTTGACATTTTCTAAGATTTATCAGCTTTGCAGGTTTTTCATTTTGGATTTGCTATTTTCACACCTAATTAACTCAGCAAAACTTCAACGTATTCTTACGTTTAATACATCAATTTAAAGCTAAGAAACTGCATATTTCAATGATTTGAGTAATCATTTTATATGGAAACAAAAATTTTTTTGCTACGGCTACAAAAAAGTCCAAAAAATTAAAAAAATTTATTATCACAATATGCACATCAAATGAAAGCTATTTTCATTTTGAACAACTTTCCTTCAAGACATTATGGTCAAAAATGTCGCTGAAAAAAATTAAACGCCAAAGTCGGTTCCCCTGAGCGCCACCTTAAGGAAGACTAAGGCACTGTGGCTAAAAAATAGAAAAAAAGCCAATCAACTGTGCTTGAGCAACGAGCTGGATTTGATTCATACCCGAATCAAACAGGTTAAAACGTTCAAACCTATCACAGAGTTTTCCTGTAGAACCATTTTCTAAATATCACTTGAGGACTATCGCATTTGCATGAAAACATAGTTTGAAAAATAGCGAACATGTGCTGCCAGAATCCGTGTGCACACTAAATTTTAAATTATTTTTATAAAAAACGATAAGGAGCACTATTTGGCTTTATTTTCCAACCAGCAGTTTTGTCAAGCTCAATTCTTCTGACTCAATCAAATTCTTCAAGCGAACATACACGGACGACCATGACTTGGCAAAAAAAGCTTGCTTTCTCCTCTCGCCCACTCGATTTATTACTTCTATAAAGTTATTATGAGACAAATATGCTGAACACTGGAAAATAGAAGTTTTGTGCAAAAGGTTGTCCGCAAAATATGTTAGTAAAAACCCTTCATTCACATACTGTAACAAAATGTCAAATTGTAACAAAATGACACAATTTGACTGTAAACCCTTTACTTGGTGATAACGTCATTTTTCAGTAAATGCCAAAATGCCAGTTTTGAGCCTGGAATTTCACATGTTAACCCCATACATAAAAAACTTGGCTAAACTTTTGTGTCAGCTACAACTGAAACTTTGTCAACAAGACTAGCGTAGTATGCAGTCTTGACAGTCAAGAGCTTCAGCAAGAGTCAAAAACTTCAGCAAAAACCCGAAGCAGTTCCAAATAGTAACAGCCACTTCTCTTGAGCAATGAGCTGGATTTGATTCATACCTGAATCAAACGGGTTAAAACCGTGTAACTTGTCACACAATTTTTCTTCGGAAACAGTTCGTCGATTTTACTGGGAGACTGTTAGAGCAATTAGAGTTGTACACATAGGACATAAAGAGCTACATTTGACTAATACTCCAATCGTATGGGTTATCAACAATGCGACATGCACACAATTAACGAATGAACAGACACAATTCTCAAACACACCCATGTGCACGTACATGCGCACAATCACAGTGATCAAAGCACACACAGACGCGCACAGATCTCTCGCCAAGCTTTACGTTGCCACTTCACAGAAATTCTACAGACTGCCAGCTTGCTGTTCAAGTCATCCACAGGCATTATGAATTACACACACACGCACACACACCTACGGTTAATTTTATCACACAGCCTTACGTTTTGTACTAGGGTCATCATAAGGACCTGTTGCGGTGCGCCGCAACAGGAAAAACCTTTCTCGTTATTTTTAGTGAAAATGTATTATGCGTACCGGCCAGCTTATTCTTCAATGACTTCACAACTCTTTACGATTTATCCCTGTGTATGACTTGAATGACTTTTTCGAAAAAATGAACTTGAAAAAGAATACACTAAAAACTCGATTCCGAAAATTTGATTTACAAATTAAATTTTACGCACTACAATATATAGATAAATTCAGACACACACGTCCATCTATTCAGTCGGAGCTATTTGTTCCAGTAATATCTTACTCCATGTCTTATGAGATATCTTCAACTTGTACGTACTGTGTGTTCCGCTCCGCTCAAAAATTTCATGGCTTTATAAGTCCGCACAAGTACGCAATATTTCTTCACAAACAACTTGTTACGGAAACAAGTGAATGTTGATAACAACACTGAATGAAATCATAAACTTAATAACATATGTACTTGTGTTAAGACTGCTCAAACATTAACGGATTATTTTCTCTAATATCCACTATCTGAATGAAAACTGAAGAAAAATTAAAACCTTTTTGTAAGTCATGCCTTCGAACACCTTGAAGCATGAACGAGTGCACGCAGCATTATATACTCTCGGCTGTAATTTTTCGTAAATATTTTTCCCAAACATTGCATATTCACAGTCATTAAAAAGTTTGACCTGACTACATAACTAATCAACTGTTGCACAGAAAATGTGTCATTCTGTTCTGTTCTAACTCCTTCAATCATTGTCGTTTTTCTAGCTTACGAGAGTTATACATACAAACAAACCACACTTTTCTTAATTAGGTGTATGCATACATTATCCATACATTGTCAAAACTTTGGGGACACCCCCTGATTTACCAAAAATGCCATGAAAAATACGAAATATTCGCAAAACAGCGCCATTTTTACCCACTTTGCTTAGATGTTCGGAAGCCTGCCCCGACCCTCGATCTTTAGGGGATGAGGTGACCCTACGCCCTCCCTCTTACTTTTATATATGGGCACATCTTGAATGATTAGTGGTCCAAGGGACAGGGACACCACACGGTGCCACATCCCATGGCCGGGGTGTCACACGATGCCACAAGATGCCCCATGTGGTGCCACACGGGGCGCCCCACGTGGGGATGCCCCACGTTTTCCCCCATCGTGTGAAACAGGCTTTAACAGCCGATTCACGCTTACAACCGATGACTGGACAGCCGAAAAAATTATGAAAAACAAGCATAGCAGCTTACGAATGATTCATGATTTTCATGATTTAGCTAGCCTTATTATTCACTATTTCTCGCAAACACCCTTCACTTCCTTCAAGATTTTTTCAACTTCACAATTAATTAACACCCGCCCCCGTTCATGAATAGTTTATACTAAGCTTAAAACAAATATTTCATCTCCCTGAAAATACCTGTATTTTTTTCACTTTCCAAGCTAGCGCACGCAACCGGCCCGAGAATCACAATTCAACCGACTATAAACAAGTCAGCGATTAATCTTGCCCAATCTCACATCAACAAAGTTGTCACTTCAAGATCAGTTGCTAATATTTCAACATTAGAGATGTTGGGACAAAAATTATCACAGACTGCTGAAAGAAAAACGGACATGTTTACCCGAAACTTAGCCTAGCCTCACGCTAAAAGCCACTTGTTCACCTATAAACAGTAAGTCTCAGATTATCTATCTAACTCCCGGTGATCCGTAAACGTTACTCTAAAATCAAGCTTAATTTTATAAATCATAAACCCTGCAGCTAGATTTTGCCACTTTTTGCTTAGTCTTGATAAATGAATTTAAGGGGGAGTGTCGCGAAAGCAGTCGATTGCGCGACTCAAAACTTTTTCGGTGAAAGATAGGACTTTGTTCTTTATATATTCTAAAAATAAGCTTCCAGGCAAATATTTTGCCAAGTTTAGCAAAATTGATGAACCATACAGTTAGCAGTGAAGTCGCAAAGTCGGAAAAATGACGTTTTGAAAATCTATTCACATTCGATAATTTCGTCACAATTAAAAAAGTTTTGTTTAGATTCTTTACACAATGTAAAAGCACATATGCTCTAGTTTATGCACACAAAATTTAGTGCAAATTGCTTGAGTGGTTGTGGAGTAATACCTGTGGAACTGTAAAACTGTGCGTAACCTGTAAAGTACTCACAGCAATAATGATAAATTGTAAAAAATTTAGACACTTATTTGAAAATCAAAAGAAAAACGAACCTTTATTTTTCATTTTATTATTTGTGGCAAAACATTGTGATCAAAACATTACATGTACTTCACAAGCTGGCCAATCTAATATATGGCTTAATTTTTTGAACTTTTATGTCTCTATTGTGTGATGTCTGGCTCACAAATGGTGATGGCTTAAAAATATTGGTAGATATTTGTAGTCTCTGGCGGTATTTATTTGACACCATATGACATTTCACTAGTTTCTCAGTGAACGTACAATTTCAAAGCAAAAAGTTCTCATTTTGCAGCCTATGAGCAAAACTGCTTTGGCGACACTACCACCTTAAATGTCGTACGCCAGGTAATATTGAGGCTATTTTTAATAACGTTTATTCATTTTTCTTCAGCTTTTCACAACACTGGACTCATTATCTTTTGTTTGTTGAATGACATATGTTATTCAATAAGCTAGCATAATTACATAATGGTCAGCATTTTTTCTGCTTTTTCATTCATAAATGCGCTAGTGAAGAAGCTAAAAGCTTAAATCTACAGATGCACATAAAAAAGGAAGTACCCCTTCACCCCTCACCCTACTCTGACGGACGAAAAAGTACCGCAAAAGGATCAACAAGTTCCTGACTGTCACAAAAAAAACAAATCAGGGACCATCCCCGTACTCACTCCCTACCAGGGGTCACGCAATCCATTCGCTGCATCTCTACGTGCATCTACATATGTACATATTATGTA
>JASANF010011610.1:0-11529 GCA_030248245.1 Trissonchulus sp. WLG1_4
AAAATTTTGGGTACCCCCCCTTGGGTCGTCGGACCCCCCCCCCCCTTGGTTCCGTGGGACCCCCTACTCGATGCCCAATAACGCACTTTCAACTAGCTAGCTTTACTGATACAGCTTTTTTATTACTTACTAGTTATACATAGGCTTTTCCAATCCTGTTTTTCTGTTTATAGGTATAGCTTGTGCTTGTTACCTTGGTTTCAATAAGTTAGGTAGGCTTCATAGGCTTAGTCAGCATATGCCTGCATTTTTGTTTCGTTGCTATGCAAATGACACTCACAGCTTTTTTATTACTAGTTACACAGGCTTATACACAGGCTTTCGCTGTTCCAATACTGTGTTTCTGTTTATAGGTATAGCTTGTTGTTACCTTGGTTTCAATAAGTTAGGTAGGCTTCATAGGCTTAGTCAGCATATGCCTGCATTTTTGTTTCGTTGCTATGCAAATGACACTCACAGCTTTTTTATTACTAGTTACACAGGCTTATACACAGGCTTTCGCTGTTCCAATCCTGTGTTTCTGTTTATAGGTATAGCTTGTTGTTACCTTGGTTTCAGTAGGTAGGCTTACTCTTACTCAGCATAGACCAGCAACTTTTGTTCTTAACTTTCACTACAATAACAAAGGCTTTACAGTGACTTTATTCTTACAGTGACTGTTGTGTAGTCGGTTGGAAAATTACTCAGCATAGGCCAGAAACTTTTGTATTTAACTTGCACTGCAATAACAAAGGCTTTACAGTTACTTTATTCTATTTACAGTGACTCAAGCCGGCTTTACCTTATACATTTCGGCCTTTTGGAAAGTTTTGGGGGAGTTTACGTTACGTTATTTCCGTCGTTTTGATTATTTTTACGACACCATAAGTGCTGCTACGGACGGACGACGGAATAAACTGCTTAAATTTCAAGCGTTTGGACAATATTTGCCAGTACCTTACAGTACGTACTTTCTGCCGTTTACGAGGTTTTTTTGCTACGCATTACTAATG
The DNA here is from genome assembly GCA_030248245.1 of Trissonchulus sp. WLG1_4. Lineage (NCBI taxonomy): Eukaryota > Metazoa > Nematoda > Enoplea > Enoplida > Ironidae > Trissonchulus > Trissonchulus sp. WLG1_4. The sequence goes on from JASANF010011610.1 coordinate 993, forward strand.
CTCGCCATTTGTAGAATTTTTTTGCTTTTTTCTTGTGTGGTCGGAGTGACAGCAGAACCATGTAAAGTTGTTATTTCTGAAATCAATTCCGACACTCCGCAACAAATCGAGACCAACGAGTTCATTGAATTACGATGGAACTGTCGCCGCGACTTTAAACCTGACCTTTCAGGGTACAAAGTTGCCATTTTGAAGGCGACTGGGAAGGGGGTGAGTAAGGCAACGGTTGAACTTTTCGTTAACTTGCAGGCCAGTGATAGTCAAAAATGGGCTCCGGGGGCGTACGACTATTACTTTACTATAGGAGATCCTGCGTTACGTGTAAATGGTGAGGCTATTAGTCCGAACATCTCTTTAGCAAGCGAACGCGTCAGAAGTCGAAAACGCTTCTCACCAACATCACACGGAATGCGTAGTATTCGGGGTTTTTTCGAACTTAGAAATGCCAATAAGTTTCCACACGCTGTTTTGCTTTTACATGCAACTGGCAACCAAGGAATGGAAATTAATAATAAGTTGCAATCTTTTTCCACTGCTAAGCCATACGTAGTTCTGACAGATGATTTAATTACGCTTATTACGGAGCCTAATGCGATTGTCGATATGGCTGTGTACTGTCGTAGAAGTCCGTTTACCAGCTGCAATATTTTTGAGACTTTGGTTCCTGACTTTCACGAGTACGGCAGCGATTACTGCTTGCGCGATTGGGACCCCCCGAATCAAGATTACTCTGTCAGCTACTGTGGTCAGAACATTATTATGCCATTCAGCCCGCATTTTTACAAAGCTGGGACTCTGACGCCGAATAGGGTGAATGACTGCAACGGTCCCCGTTATCTACTATCAGACATTTTGCCGCGCGTGTACCACGCCGGTACGCCTTTGCAGAATCCTTTCACTGTAACAACTGCCGAAGAGGCTACCTGTTCCAGCACTGATGTTTCAAAAGCACTTAGGGCCTATTCCTTTACCGGATTAAACGGACTGGACTTATTTTAGTCCGCGGTTTTGGAATGACAAGTCGGACTAAACGGACTAAACGGTTTAAAATAAGTCTGCTGCTTAATTTTAGTCCGAACCCATTCCTAAACTACCACCGGATTAAACTTTTTAGTCCGATCCCGTTCCTAAACTACCACCGGATTAAACTCTCAGCTGGACTAAAATTAGTCCGATTAAAAAATTTCCGTTCCTAAACCTGATTTAAATAAGTCTGTTTAGTCCACTCGCTGCATTTTACACGGAGTTTTAGTCCGCGATTTGTTACGCGGATTAAACGGACTTAACTTCCCGGTGCCCCCCAATTATTCTCTTGCTACTTATCACTACCTTAACCAATTTGGACGATCTATATATCAAATTATAGCTGAATAATTGGGCTATTTTATAGTGTATTTTAAATATCTGGTATAAAAAATGTATTCCAAAAAATCTTCGTCAAAATTGCTTTTTTTGGTCGATTTCCAATTCTTGTCAAAAATTAAATAACAGATTTTTGATATGTTAAAAAAATTATATTGTTTTATGTGATATGATATGTTTGATATTTTAATCAAAAATAATCCAAAAAAATTACTTTTACGTGGCTTAAGTTATTCAAGTCGGATTCGAACATCCAACCTATCTGGCCGAAGGCGAACGCTCTGACCACTCGGCTACGCTGGCCTGAAGCATTACGTGCTAATTAGTCTTTATATACAATGGAGATTAAACAATTAATAGATTGTCATTTGCAGCTAGTTTTTTTATATTATGTGCAGCTGCAAATACATTTTTATATTGCGAAAACGCTGTTTTCAAACAGCGAGTTAATTGTCAACTTCAACTGCTCAGCCAATCAGAGTACAGTTTGTAGGCGGAGACAAAACTGATTGGCTGGTGCGAAAAAACATTATAGTGGCACCAGAATACAAATTTATCAGTGTCGGGAAGTTTAAGTTTAGGAATGACACCGGACTAAATTAAGTCCGACTAAATTTAGTCCGATTATAAATTTGGGCCATTCCTAAACTACCGGACTAAACGGTTTAGCGCGAAAAATGAAGTCCAGCTTGATCGGACTAAACGGACTTGAAAATCAGCGCGCTAGCTGTTAAGTCCGTTTAATCCGGAGGTTTTGGAATGGCTTTTTTCAGTATAATTTTTAAACCGTTTAGTCCGATTATAATTAACCCTTTAATCCGGTAAAGGAATAGGCCCTTAGAAAAACTGCGGGTAGCAGCAGCTTAGATCTAGACGTGACATCTTCTGGGGTATGCTCCGGAGAAAGTATTTCCGAATTAGAGAGCGACCGGCCTTGCACAGCTAAATTTCCTTCCGGAGATTTATCAGCTACACCTGAGGGCGTTTTTCATGGGGTGTTCGAAGAACTCGTGGAAAGAGAACGTTCATCATCATTCTCTTTTTCTGAACCAGCTGCCACGTCATCTGCTGAAGTTGCCATTATTGGAGATCGTAAACGACGGCTGCTAGAAGTGGCAGAACAAGAGGAACTCGATCCTGAAACCAGAAATAAGGTGAAAAAATTGGGCCAATCACCCTGGTGGAACACTGTTGATCACTTTAATCCGCATTGGTTGACTGTTATATCTCGTAACGAATACTTTAGAAAATTGATTGATGTCAATTGGTTTACAGAAGCATGGGAAGCAACACATAATTATAATTTCAGAAAATGGATAGAATTTAATTTTGATGAAAATGTTCCAGACCAAACTACATTTAGATGTAGAGTTTGTCATAAAGCCCTTGTAGAGGAAAACATTATTTCTGTTCCTCAGCAATCTATTCCAGCAGTTGCAGATTATATAGCATTTTCACAGTTAACGCCTTCTCAAGTTAGTTCTAAGGCGAATTTTCTAGAATACATTCAACGGCACGAGCATGTTAAGGTTTCAAAAGGCAAAGAAAAAAAGCGCAGAACAGCAACAGTTCATGAAAATGTTATAGCAGAATTGAACTTGCGAAAAAAGGGAAGTATACAAGCACATAGTGAGCGAATGTCGGCTTTAATAGAAAAAAATGCAAAAGAAGGAGTTTACACTGCTACATGCAGAATGTTTGATATTGTGTACACTGAAACAAAATTGAATATTCCCTTTTTTCAACATCCAGAATTGCTTGAATTAGTTCGTAAACTCGAAGGAAATGTTGGCCGACTTCATCGAACACGACAGTCTGGCGTTAAAATTATGAACTTCATTAGCGGTTAGGGATGGAAGTCTCGGTCTTGGTCTCGGTCTCGGTCTCGGTCAAAACCCGAGACTAGCCCAGTCTCGGTCTCGGTCTCGGTCTCGGTCTCGGTAGTCGAAAAGTCTCGGTTTGTACCCGGTCTCGGTTTTTCAAATCTGTGAAAATTTGTCCTGTGGTCCCGCCTTTGGTTTATGTTTTTGGCAGGAAATTTTTTTCGGAAATGTTCATTTCACCAGAAATTCACACCAAACAGTGAGATTCTGTCAATTTTTTCCTAAAACAACTTTACCGTGGTTATTTAGTTTATCAGTAAACACAGTACATACACAAAAATGTACGTTTATGATTCGGTTTCTTATTTCATATTATCTTTCAAGTCGGTCTGTGTAATTATTATTATATTTTATTCTTTAGTATTATTGATTGGCTGGTCAACTTTTTTAAAGGCCAATTCACACGCTGCGATTTTACTGCGATTTTGCCGCAGCGTTTTCGCCGCTGCGGCAAAACGCACTGTCTGAACAGACGCAGCGATTTCCATGCGGAATGAATGCGTCTTGATTTTTCCGCAGCGTTTTAAACGCCAGACTGCAATTCGGCCAGCGATTTCAGTGAGTTTTGATGCGGCGGACGTGTTGGTTTCAACAATATCAGCAAAGCTGTTTCTCATAGTTTGGAAAAAGTAAAGACGCAGCAAAATAGTTTGCAAGACGCAACGTTTGTTCAGACGCTGCGTTTTGTGTGCGACACCCTGCGTCTTGCGTCAAAATCGCAGCGGCAAAAACGCTCCGTGTGAATCGGCCTTAAGCCATTTGGTGGCTTCACATACATACTTAACTGTAATTTCCAATCAATTAGCATGAGTTTAGCAAAAAATTAAAAAAATCTGTGAAAGTTCAACTAAACGCACTACTAAGAACTATGCGGTGACACATGCAGTTCGGTATATAAATGACAAGACTACTGACTACTCCCAACTAAAATTTAGTCCCAGGGGATTGAGGGGGCCCCACTCACAGGGGTGTCACGCCGGAGGCAAAGAATGAAAGAGCGTCACGGCGCGCAGGTCGAATTTTTGAGCCAAACCCTTTCTATCTTGGGTGTATTTTAGCAGAACATTGGTAATTCCAATACAATCGGAGCTATTTTTAACTAAATTACAGCCAAACAGTGTCAAAATTTTGCTATTTTCTGGCAAGAACTAGGACAAATTGCGTCTGTATTGGAACAGGGGTCAAAATTTCACAATATTCAAGAGGACATGGTCCCACAGTCCCACACAAACGGGGGAAAGAACCAGCAATGTAACCAAAATTGTCGTGATGTAGCTGTTATTTATTACATAAGGTGTCTGACCATGGTCTTGTAATATTACCTACCTAAAAACTTGTAAAAAGTCATCAAATCGATAGGTAAAAAAATGGCAAAAAATGACCCAAAGTCTCGGTTTTGGCGGTCTCGGAATTTGGTCTCGGTCTCGGTAGTCTCGGTTTCGTGGTCTCGGTCTCGGTCTCGGTCTCGGTCTCGGAAAAAAAACCGAGACTTCCATCCCTAGGTACAATGCACGAGAAGTTGATAAAGCATCTTTGCAACAATGATTTTCCTCTAACATTTATAATTGATGGATCCACTGATAAAAAAAACACTCATTTTTTAATTACGTATTTTCGTTCACTAGAATTGGCAACCACATCTGATGATTGTGAAAGTGATGATTGTATGTTGCGGCCACAGGTATATTTTTATAAACTTTTGCAGCTAGAGCACGGTGAATCCGCAGAACAGCAGACACAAGCCATCATTGATGGATTTACAGAGGACAATAAAATATGTTCAAACTTTGTTGAAACTGTTCGACGTAATTTAATTGGATTTGGGAGCGACGGAGCAGCAGTAAATATGGGTAGATACAATGGAATCATTGTGAAGCTCCGAGAATGGGCTGAACGAGACACAATTTTTGCAACCCACTGCATGGCACACAGATTGCAGCTTTCGATTGGATATGCTTGGAAACAGTTTTCTGAATTTAAAAATATGGAAAAATTGGCTAACAATTTATATACTTTTTTTACAGCAGCAAAAAGACGGGGTTTATTAACAGAAGCTTCAGCTGCTTTGGATGAAGAATACTTTGATCTAAACTACATTCATGCCATTAGATGGGTCAGCAGCGAACTTTCATCGTTGAAGAAAATTTTCAAAATGTTTAGTGGTATCTACACTAGCCTTCAAAACGTTGCATCATCATCAGATTTCGATGCGGAAACACAACAAAGAGCGAAAGGCTACATGTCACAGTTGTCTAAAAGAAACCAAGTTTCGTTTTTGGCATTTACCATAGACGTTCTTGAAGAAATGAGTTGGATGTCTAGAAAAATCCAATCTGAACGGGCTCTTCTGATTGGTATAGCTGACAAATTTAAAAGCTTGAAAATTCGTTTGAGGGAATTGCAAACTAATTATGGGACAACTTTACGTGCATTGCTTCTGGAATGCTCATGTGACGGAGAAAGATGCACTGACTTGGAAAATTTTGAAGCTGCAGATGAAGTTAAATACAAAGATATAGTCCTTGAAAAAAGAGGTGGCACCAGCAGAACACCACAACTAAGTACTATAATAGAACTATTCGTCAGTCATTTAATAGAATCTTTGGACACATACTTACCAGAAGAAGAAACTAAGGCAATTGATGCTTTTGATCCAGATGCTTTACCTGAAAATCCAGATGATGCTCGCGGGTTCAAATTGGAAGAAATAGGATTGTTGGCCAGATCATTTGGGTTACCTGTGGAGGCTTGTCTTACAGAGTGGCAATCTGTGCTGGAAGATATTTTGTCAAAGCCTAGCTTTATGGCTAACAGAAAGGCAGGAGCAGACATATTCTGGGCCCTTACCCTTGCCTCTGACTCGATCGCATGGAAGCCCAATATTAAGCAGCTCGTCAAAACGGTTCTTGTTCTGCCGGTTGGTTCTGTTGAAGCAGAACGAGGGTTTTCGATTTTGAAGCACACTAAGTATGACAGACGTTCACGGTTGGGCTTACTTACGTTGGATTGCATTCTTCGTATCCGCATTAACGGGCCGGAAATAATTAGTTTTCAGCCCTTATCATACGTCAAGGAATGGGTCAAAAAAGGAAATTGTTTGTCTGACTCAACATCGCACGTTACAGTGAAGTTGAGTGAGAAAGAACGAATAATGGAGCAAGAGTTAGCGGGAGAGAACTTAGAACACATGTTGAAATGGAAAAAATTGTTCCGTGGAAGTAATTTATTTTAAGAACAGCCACAGATGATTTCTATTTATTGTTATTTATACTGAACTACAATATTTATTTATATTTAAACACGTACATTTAATCTAATATATAACTTATTCATAATATAACATTTATATTTACTTACGTATTAATATATAACAGTTCGTCCTTGTAACAATAAACAATACAATAGCTGTGACCGTAATAGAATAGAATAAATAGAAGAATTCAATAGAAGTAAATTAAGTATAAGTACAAAAGCTAAAACTTCTCTGCTTCGGCGACGGACCCCCCCCCCCCCCATCCCCAGGCGACGGAGACGGACCCCCCCCCCCGGCGCCCCCCCCCCCCCCCCCCGGGGCCCCCCCCCCCCCCGGCGACGCCCCCCCCCCACTCGTAATAAATTTTGGGTACCCCCCCCCCCCCTTGCTGGAAATTTTGGGGGGGGGGGGGGTTCCCCCCCATCCCCCCCCCACATACATGTGTGCTACTGCACCACTAAAACCAACGCGCCAAAAAGCGAAAATTTTTCACTCGCGCCCCCCCCCCCCCCCCGCCCCGAAAAAAAAAAAAAGGCCCCCCCCCCCTCCCCACACCCCCCCCCCAACCCCCAGACAACCAACCGTATAATTTAATGCATAATATGTAGAAGTTTCTCAACGTTTGCATATAATGGTGCGTGAATTAAAGAATATCAGTGTTTCGATCATGTTTGGAGTGAAGATCAAAACACATGTTAAACAAAAGAAATTATCAGCAACTAGAAATTGCTTATGCGCTTCACGCACTACAATCGTAAATTTTTGAAACAAAGACCCACGCACGAAAAAAAGCTGGTGTAGGCTAAGTCCTTTGACCTTGCCCATGTATGCCCCCTAGCTCCCCCTCCCCCCCCTGAATACGCCACTGTACGCAACCGATTTGCCTGAAATTTAGCCAGCATGTAGCCCTCCCCCAGGCACGTGCACAAATCAAATTAAAACTAGTTTGCTCGCATATATAAATTTTCAGTTATTTTTTTATTTTTAGTTATCTTATATAAAAAATACACAAAAATATACAAAATTTGTACAAAATATGTACAAAACAGTAGCGTAGCCAGGATTTTGCTGAGGGGGAGGGGCAGATATATACTTTTCCGTCAACTTTTCCGTTATTTTTCAGTAATGTTTCATTCATGTTTCCTTCAAATTTCAGCCAAATTTCCGCAAATTTTTTATTATTTTTCGGCACTTGGTATGTGATTACGGGCCTAAGTGTTACTCACATGCATACACTGGCTTAGTAGGGGGCTAAGCTAAGCGATTAGTTGGGGTTTGTATTGAACTCTCTTTCCTGCAAGGCTGCACACCAGGGGCGGTCCCAGGGAGGGGGCGGGGGGGGGGGGGCGGCCGCCCCCCCCCCCTGAAATTTTTACCGACAGAAATTTTACACAAGGGTCCCCCTTTGGTTTTTATGGTCCGGCCGGAAAATTTTTCTGATGCGTCCCCAGTTGACCAAATTTAGTCTAAAAATCAAAAATTTCCCGATTTTTTCCCTGGGGGCTACCGCCCCCTGACCCCTGCGACTCTGTGGCTTACTATTCCTTGTTATTATCTTTCATCAAAGCCTATGCATATTGCATATATATATATATATATATATATATATATATATATATATATATATATATATATATATATATATATATATATATATATATATATATATATATATATATATATGTACATGAGTACATTATACTGCATTTGCATGGCTACACAAGTATAGTATGCTGCATTTAGTGGTGTAATACACTGTCTGATCTGATGTTCCCATCTTGTGTTTTATCCTTCTGTTTGAAAAAATTTATGATACGTCTCCAGTTGACCAAATTCGGCCTAAAAATTGAAAAAATCTCAGTTTTTTCCTGGGTATACTACTGGCTTTTACTACAAGCTGACTCAATTGATTGCCCTTGATATGGCTGCGGCTATAACAAGATAGCGTATAGTGGTGCGGGAAAAAAACCCTATTTTCAACTTTTCGGGCCGTCCTGTGCTCCACATAAATCGGATCCATTAATTAAGAATGACTAAAAGGTATAGGCCCGTGAGAAATTAAGTAAGTAGAGTAAGTAAGTAAGTATTAATGCTCGCGGCTGTTATAACGGCCATCTTTCGCCTAACTGTTGCACTAATAAAATGGATTCTAACTACTCACGTTTCTGAGTAATGACTCTCGAAACCTCCGGGAAAAAACCCTAATGCGAAGAAAAAACCCTATCACTTTTTCTGGTTGTTCTATTAGCAGTGAGTATAGACATAATTTCATCGCGTTCTACAACTCTTAGGCTGCAGTATGGACTAAAAAACCCGTTTCTCCGACACCCATGTAACTCACAATGATTCTTTAAAAATCGACCCTTTTTAAGGATTTAAGTGGTACGCAGCAGCTAAAACCTAAATATTGCAAAAAATGCCAAATTTTGGTGAAGCATCACCAAAACAGGTTTCGTAAGGGGTGACGGGGTATAGGCCAAAACAACAAAAACGACGTTTTGCGGCCGAATAAACAGTTTCAATGAAATCTACGCATGTTCTTAGCCCAGATGAATTAACTTTTGTAGCAACAATGGGTGAGTTTAGCCAAAAATTGTCACCAAACAAAATAGGAGTTTTTTCCCCGCAATGGGGTTTCTTTTCCCGCACAAACTTTGAACAGTCACAGGTCAACCACAACGTTTTTCACTGTTTTTGAGCTTTAGTATATAGGAGTATAGAGGAAAGGTAACTCTCTTGAAAAATGCAAACGGCGCTCGCCAAAAATGTTTTTGTAAAAAATTATGACATGTCAAAAATTTTGTCACTTTGAAATTTTTCAACATGCCAAATTTTGATATTTTATAAAAAATGCTAGAGGCCTCAGAACTGTACAAAAATTGGTGTGGTAAGTCAGTTTGGGATGCGCTTTCCACCTGCATACTCAAAAAGGGCCCATGTCTAAAGGTTTGGGCAAGAAGAACTAGGGTTTTTTCCCCGCAAAACGCGTAGGGTTTTTTTCCCACACCACTTAAGTTTTGTAGTTTTGAAATTTATATGTTTACATAATATGTGATGAGCCTTGCAGAAGGAAAGCCACGCGGTCTGTTGTAACGTAGGGTTAAGTTGACTTGGGGTGGCTTTTGGCCGCCGAGCGAACGAAAAGCATGCAATTTAAGGTGTATTAGTGACATTTAGCGACAAAGTTGAGCCTTGTCGGTCTTTTAATTTTTCGAATTAAAAAATGCACATTGTTTTTTTAAGTTAGTTTTTAAATTAAGTTTGAATTTGGTCAAAAATTGGACGATTCTGGCAAATGTGGCCATTTTTCAAAGAAAAAAACTAGGTCAAAGTGTCTTTGTTTTATTTAAAAAAATTTTGAACATTATTCCTACTTCATTTAAACAATGTTTAACTAATAAACAATAGGTTTCAACTTTCCGAAATGTTGGAAACTAAATGCTTTGCGAAAACGCCCCTCATCGAGAGCTCACATTTCGGGGGGGGTATATATACATGAGAAAATCCAAATAATAGAATTAGGGTACTTGAGGAAAAACGTTCCTCAAAGGTGCTCTACAAAAAAAATAGGTCCACCATTCTCCTCAACTGTATTTTACCCGAAAATCTGAGCCTTTTGTGAGGCTCGTTTTTCTCAAAATTTTCAGAAACTCGTATTTTTGCCGTTCCAAAAAATCACTTAAAATCAAGTGTAAATAATGTTTAAAAATTTTTAGAACGAAGTCGAAATAATTTAACCGATTATTTTGGCAGTCACCAGAAGTGTGCAATTTCTGGCCACAGATTCATATACAAAAATAAGTTATATATATAGACCGCCGTCGTTGAAAATTTTAAAAAAAAGTGAGAGACATGGCCGGAGATTTTTAAGCCCAAGCCTAAATTTAAGGTCAAGTTTGAATTTGCTTAAAAATTGGACGTTTCTGGCGAATTTGGTCAAATTGAAGCAGAAACTTGTAAACAATATATATACGTACAAAATAATATATATACATAAATTGCACAAAAAAAGTACAAAACTAATACAAAATGTATACAA
>JASANF010011612.1:0-30749 GCA_030248245.1 Trissonchulus sp. WLG1_4
GCATCTGAAAACTAAATAACCTCTGGTTTGTGGGCTGAACCACCATCACCGAATATTTTCCAGATCCGCAAACAACGCTACATAGATATTCAGTTCTAGTGCTGATCACAGATGCACATAGGGGGGGTGGTAGAGGGGATATCCAACCCCCCCCTTGGGTAAGTCGGCACCCACCCCCCCCCCTCAGACATCCGGCACCCCCCCCCCCCCCTCGACCCCCAACCCCTCTTATCGCCGTTAAAGTGACCCAAAAATGCGTAAAAAATCGCAAAAAGTTTTCGTTTGCGGCCAAAAGAAGTACTCAAAAATGAGTTGAAAATCTAAAAATTGTGAAAAATTTTCGGCTGTCGCCGAAAAATAGCCAAAACTAGGACCACCCCCCTTCCGGCAGGGGTCGGGCACCCCCCCTCGCCGATTCCCCCCGTCGTGCATCTCTGGTGCTGATATATTGCGCAATTGATTTTCACCTAGCAGTTCATTTTGTGTCCGTGTGGTAAGAAGTCAAATAAAAATAATATTAGTCCGGTATTCGACATTGTTACCAGAACCAGATAGCTATTCCGTTCTCCCATTTCCCTACAGTTACAGCTCAGTAAATTTTGAATACGTAGGTGCTTTTTTACTGCTTTGTTTTTTTATCGAACTCCTGGGGCCTTTTCAGGTTTGCATTATGAATTTTTCATTTCAGCTGGTAGGCTGTGTTTATTTAGCGAAGAAGTATTCTTGTAAGCATTTGCAAGACACTTCAAACAGCGTACTTTTATGAGAAATTTTCTGTTGTTCAAACCGCCCTGGGTCTTCATGTTCTGCTGCGTCAAACTTACATTATTGGTTTTCTCTTTCAAAAGCGTTTTATACCGTGCGTGACGTTCTATTAAATAACCGTTCGTGTGTTGAGCGCTATTTTTTAGTAATAAAAATGTTTTGTGGCCAATTTTTAGATTTCACTGGTTAAGATTTATTTGAAAGTATTTTCGTCTGTTTTTTATTCCTACACCTTTAAGTTGTTTCCCGTCATTCCCCTGCAACCCAAACGCAGCATCTTCATACCTAACCAGTTTTGGTAGTTTGCTGCTTGCCCAACACTTGGAACATGTGCATTTCATACTTTCTGCGAAATTTTCAGTAATATCAAATGTTATGATTCTGAAACTTATGAACACAGATGTAGGGGGGAAAAGTCCCCTCCCCAGATTTCAGAATCCGGGACAATCCCCCTTCAGATTTGACCCATCGCGACAAGCCCCTTCTTTGGTCTAGAAAAAAGCCCCCTTCGTCCTCTAGAAAACTCAAAATTTGCTCTTATCGATGTATAATGTTTCACAAAATGAGCCAAAAGCTAAAAAATCGCGAAATGTATGTACAGCACTGCGCGTAAAAAAGTTCCCTGTTCGTCGGCGTTCGTCGTTCGCGAAAAGTGACGAACGGTTTCCGGAAAGTGAAGAACTAAAAATTTTCAATTTTTCACTTTTTTACAGTGAAACTGTGTTTTGGAGCACTTTTTGAAAAAATTTTTGTTCGTCACTTTTCGGCCACCGTTCGTCACTTTTCGCAAATGACGAAGCTTGTCGCACGCCGACGAACAGGGAACTTTTTTTGCACAGTACTGTATCCAATGTTTTGCCAAAATATCCCATTTTTAAGTAACAAATTGGAAATGTTAGCGTCGAGTTATAGTTCGAAACGTCAGGACAAGCCCTCATAGAATTTCGAAAATTCCGGGGACCGGGACAATCCCCTCCAGACTGAGACCCCGTATACATGTATGGTTATGAATGTTAGCAGTCCGATTCTTTAACCAAATTAAGCCAGCTTACAGCTTAGTCACGGGAACGCATGGATAACCTAACCGTTAATATACATTTTTTTAATTTGAAATTAAACATTTTCTTTTTTCTAGTCATTGATGTACATACCTACATACATATATACACTAGTGTATTCTGCATGGCTTGGGACAAAAGTGCAAGTTTATCATACAAGCTCAGAACAACCTGTTAGTTTGTTAGTCATCAATCTCGAATATAAACTTATTTCGACAAAGCGGAAACCCTGAGTTTCACCTGCGCAATATTTAACTTCCGTAGTGGGTAGTCATTGTTATAGTATTCGGAAAGACGCATTAATGTTAGACACAGCCTTTACCCAAAAGCACTGTACCGTATAGTTTGCTTAACCTTCGTCTGTATAGATAAGCCTATAGCTTATATTCTGCTGTGAAGGTGCAGTAAAGTTTACTCTTGTGTGTATACACAGTGTTATCGTGTTTGCTTGTACAGAAATATGTAGTTTTATTGTATGTTTGTGGCTGCTGAAGGATTTTTATTTCGTGTAACTTTCAGGGGTTGGTGGTGTTTTTAGAGTTAAGTGTTCAATATGTTTTTATTGTTTTTTATTATTTTGAATAGAAATATATGTCTTTTTATGTATATATTTGTTGATTTTATTTTGACAGTAGGTATTTTTTATTTTTGACTCTGTTTTCATTTCTTGATGGATTTAGTATACTGCTAGAGACTAGAGTACTAGAGAACGCTATAGGGTCGGGTTGACTTCGATTTGGTTGGGTCTGATTAGGTTTTCTGATATGCGGGTTGTTTGGGTCGAACATTTTGGATGGAAATCTTTGGATTTTGACGGTAAATTTTGCTTTCTGACCACATTCCCAATGTCGGGTGTTCCCAAACTGTTGACTTCGTGGCTAAAGCATCAGATTATATGATTATAAGATCAGATCAGATTATTAGGTGAGCAGATCGTATCCTAGCTGCCCAGTTGGAGGCAATCTCCATTAATAAGGTCACGTGCGTTCCTACAGACTCAGCAGTCCATAACCGCAAATAGATTTCACACAATCTGGAAAGGGCATAGTTCCAACCCAACTCTGGGGCACCCCTGGTCATTATGTATATATACTGTTTTGCTGCGTATTGTAGTGATTGTTTTTTAAACATAGCTGCGCTCGTTCGTGTTTTTTGTCTCTTACGTTTTCATTTTAATAATTTTTTGTCTATTCGTCATCATCTCGGCAAAATCATTTTAGAACATCGGAATTTTGCATTTAGTATAGCATTAGATAGAGAGAGAGAGTAAGTGTTTGAGCAACGCAATGACAGTCTGAATTTGGTTGTAAAGATTTCTCTGGAAGTCTTATTCATACTTTGCCACCAACAAACACGACTAGCGGGTATTTGTATATAAATATGTATAGTTTATAAATTTATTTTAATTATTTTTTATTTTTTTGTACTATAAAATGGCCTTTTGCTCATTAATGCTTTTTCGTCATGGTTGACATTGCTTTTGTCCTTGAGTGAGGCTCTTAGTTTATCGATAAAAAAGTTGAACTAGAAAGAAATACCCCTCTTTTCCATGAAACTTCTTGATCGTTTAAACTAAGAAATTTTTCTGCATGACATCAAACTTCGCCCTTCAATTTTAGGAATTACTACACACACGTTCATACAGCATGTATTAAACAGTTGGGTTCAAATGGTAGAGGGGTCTCCATAGAAATTAGTTTTGGAGTGGTTATTAGATGTTTTAATATAATGTCATATGTTACATTTATTGGTTTAAATAAAGTTTTTAAAGTATACGTTTTGTGCTCCGTAACGAATACTGAATTATTGTAGTACCACAACATATTTTCTACAAAAAGCTATTATTTTCAATACAATACTTTCATTTTTTACGAAATCCAGAGCAATTTTGTTAAAAAATATCTTTTATATATGTCTGAAAAAAGTTTTGAAAACTTCATTCCCCCTCCAAGCCTGTACTCTTGGTGAAATATTAGTGAAAATTAAATTGACTGTGATTAAAAGAGTTTGGGCTGAAAAACTTGTCCCAAACTTGTCCGCACTGTAGTGTTTGAATAATTTGCAGGTGAGTAAATGTAAACTTTTATTTTTGTCTCTCTTTGTCCCTGCAAACTGCAGGGTTGTCTGCAATTCGTCTAGAGTTTTTTAAGTTCTCGACTATTTTTGGTTGAGTCAAACGTTTTCTAGCAAGCACGCGAAGAGTATAGACGTGGAAAATATATATTCCTAAATTTCTATTTGGCGGCATAAAGTCGCTCATAACTTTCTAAACTGATATTCAAATGCTCATAATTTTTGGTCGTTTCATGATTGCTATTATATACAGGTCGGCTTTCCCATATTGCACATATAACTACTGTGTTGAATTCGATCATTGAGCCTTTTATCAATTCTCTAGCTGTTATGACGAAATTTGTCATTTGGGACGGTATCGTCATAAATAGTGGTTTTATCAGTAGTGGGGAGCGTAAAACAATTTTTTTCAGTGACGAATAACGACACAGTCTAACCGGCGTGTGACGCTTGTGGGTAACGTGCCGGCTCCCACAGTACCAGCCGACCCTTGCTGTAGCTTAACCTGTGACCTGTCACCTAAGATTACCGTTGCGTAGAAGCCGACTGAGTCTGGCTTGCAACCAAGTGTTTACGCGTCTATTTTAATATCACAAGTATGCACCTAAACCATTTCTGCAAAATTGGAACACTGGTAAACAAAAAATGGGCTTGAAGTGGGTAATCGCTAATTACTTGCCGCCCAATTTTGCAGACCCTCATAACAACGTATATACATATTAAAGCATAAAGACACTCCCTCGTGGGAGTACTTGCGTCCTCTTCCGGGTTTTATGCCCGCTTCAGCTGTCCGTTTAGTGTTCATGCTTACAAGTAGGATAGGTAGATTTAGGCTAAAAATCACAGTTCTGTTATTACTAATTAATTACTTAATCACTTACTAAGTTAGTGTGAGTCTTCTTGTGACTCTTCACGTTTTTTGTGTCATGCAACTGTTAGACTTTTGTTTTTATCTCAATCTTACTATCTTAGCCGTATTTTTGAAATGAGCCTTGTCCTCGTGCTTGTAACGACGTTAAATAAATTTATTATTATTCATTATTATTTAAATACATAAATAGAATCATATACTCAGTGTCTGAAATTTTTTCTTTTTATTTTGTCTTGAAATTTATTTTTCCTGTTGTGCCACAGCACAACAGGTCTTTAATCTGGCGTTATAACACTAAACTGTGCAGGATTTGCGTCTGTCTGCGTGTTAAACGTCAGCTCATATGTGTATGTGCGTGTGTCACCTAGATTTTCAGTGTATTTGTTAATCCTATTCAGCTTCCCATAAGATCCTGACTGTTCTGCTATTAGACAGAAACGTCGGGTCGAAAATTTTCAAAAAGGAGCTGCCGGATTGGATTAGAACCACCAACCTTCCGATTACGGATCGGATGCCCTACCAACTGAGCTAACCGGCCATATAAAAAAAGTGATGCAAAGCAGTATCAAGTAAAATTCAAATCAGAGCTACTCAACAAGTGTCAATCTGAACTGAACATAAAAACGACAGTTAGAGCTTCAATGTAAATTGAAATAAAATTAAATTCGAACAGAATCTCATATAAGCACCGTGGGTGGTTACCAACATATTTAATGTTTCTGTGTCTCTTGGAAAAGTGCTGGTGATTAGTTAGCGTGACCAGTCATTAACGGGTCACCTCGGGAACGTCTGGGTCTGACATAGAACTTATATTTAAGTAAGAATATTGACGTTGTTGTATGAGTGTAAGTTAGGTATTTCTACGTTTAAGTACATTTTGAACAGATACTTTAATTGGCGGAATTTTGTATTTCGTGAAAAATGTAGTCACTCGATTGTTATTCAATACACTATGCACTTACCACTCAGTAAAAGATCTCGTTCGTACATAATGTGTTGTAGGATAAAAATACTTCAAGTTTTGGTTGCATAAACAACTTTATTGTAAGATAAAAACGTTTTGAATCTTTTGCATACACATGTTGCTGAAAAACAGTACCTCAATATTTCGCATACACATTTTGCAGTAACATAATTGCTTGCTGCACAACAGGTTTTAGCTGACCTACTGGTCAGCTTACTTGAAAGTAATTCTTAATACTTGCTCAAGGTTTTGCCGCAGATTGGGCTTGTTTTCAATATTTCTTGTTTTTTCAATCTGTCTAATAGAGCATTATATTTAGTTGTCCACCAGTTAAGTATATTCCTAATCGCTATGGACTTGCCATTTTCAAAATGAAACCGCGTGCGTATAATCACCAGCGTACTATTGGATTCTGACAATTTGTCTGATTGAATTTATATACAAGTGGTAGAGCTTTGCACGGACGTGGCCTATTTTTACCTATTTATGCTTTTTGGCATTTAATTTTTTACCACGTATATAATATTATGTACTGTAACTTAATAACAATGGGTTTTTTGAATGTACACACATTGGGATCCGATTTTGTAGAGGAGGAAGACCCTTACAACAATGACCGCCAGAAATTGGTTCGGAGGTATATACAAAAGTGAAAATTCGTGGGTTTATTATCTCAACATTTGAGGCAGATTTACAAAATTCTGTTTTTTTTATACATAATGATTTTGCTTGCAAAGAAAATTAAAAGCTAATTCGTTTAGGAATTGACCCTAAGTGGGAGGGTCTAAAATTTTTCGCCTGTGTAATGAAGCTAATGTGATTACTTTACTTGGTTTATTTCATTTTTTATTCATTTATTTTTCAATCATTAATATTAAATTCATTTCATTATGCTATACATAAAAAAGTGTGGACTGTATGTAGATATATTTATGTAGTTATGTATATTGGCGTTTGTCGAGATGTTCTCAGATTATGCTGAAAATGTCCCAAAAAACAGTAATTGAGTTTTCTGAAGTTCATTTCTATCATAACAAGCTAAAACCTATTTTATGTTCGTAAAAGTTTTAAATATGCCAAGTTCAAAACTTTATTTTTCTTTCCTGTTTTACTATGCGTATATTATATATGTATATACATAACCAAGTTTCTTCTAAACGTATATAGGGTGCATTTTTTATTAAAAAACCCTCGCTTATTATTAAGCCGGCTTGTACCTTCCCCCTGAGCTTACCGCCGTATTTGGGACTGAAACATTCTAAAAAGGTGTCTAAATTGAATTTTATTCCCTTTCTATTCCACATTAATCAAGACGCCATTAGAGTCTCTATGTTATTTCCTTTTTGTACCGTCGTTTTTATTTCTGGTTGTAAATTTTATAATTTCCCTGGTGCCACTCTTGGAGGGAAATGTAGCAATTTGGAAACAGACATCCAATTTAAATCACATTTGACCGGTATATAATTGATAGAATACTCTAAATCTAATTAGCCTATTTCTCGGACGTCCATTTAGCTTCCACCTGGGTCAAATTTTACGGTGTGACTGAAGATCTGAGTATCACACGTTTGCTGCAAGCTGCTGCTCTGTACTGAGTAATAATTAACTCACTTGATCTATAGATATATTTTCTTGACTGGACCCACAGAAGCGGACTTCATTAGTTCGAAATCCCAAGTTAGGTTCAGAGTTAGTCTTTTGCAGTAGCGTTAATTGTTATGTCTGTATAGCTTCCTTAGTATCCTGGAGTTTGTCCTATTTCCTATCACGACAATAATTTGTGCTTTGGACACCGTCTATCTTTCAAAGCATCGCAAAAGCATCATGATGATCGATTATAAAAACTATCCCCAATCTAGTTTTTTAGTAAATTATAGAAATACAAAGTTTGATAGAAAATAGCTGATTCTGACTGTCTTTTGGAGTAGTTTTTAATGCATTTTCTAGCCTACATATGAGGATCATTATACCACTGACTACCTTATGTCCCAAAACAGTTCGAAGTTTATTTTCACCTATATGTATATTTTATACTTACCCTACTCTGTTTAACCTATTATTCCAGGGTCATCGCTGCTTAATTAAATCGCTGCCACTTCGATTTGTCGCTCTTCTGTCGTCAATAATAAATTTATCACTCTAGCCAATCAGAATGCAACAGGAAATCCACGAATCAGAATACACTTCCTCCATCGGACCTCGGGAGAGCTATGGGCGCTCTAGCCGGGGGTCGGGCGCCGTGAGTAGTTCTGGGGGAGGGAGGGTCCTGAAAATCGTGACGGAAATGGGGGCCAGTACCGTTTCCGGGATCAGTCCCGCCTTTGGCGCTAATGCCGCCTCCAGCATTTTGGAAGCCCGCGACCGCGAGAAGAAAGAAATGCAGGATTTGAACGACCGACTTGGAGCCTATATTGAGAAGGTGGGTTATGTTTT
This sequence comes from Trissonchulus sp. WLG1_4, assembly GCA_030248245.1. Classification (NCBI taxonomy): domain Eukaryota; kingdom Metazoa; phylum Nematoda; class Enoplea; order Enoplida; family Ironidae; genus Trissonchulus; species Trissonchulus sp. WLG1_4. Next base: position 8,165 of record JASANF010011612.1, read on the forward strand.
GGTTAAATGTTTTTTTTTAATTTAGGCGGCTCTAGAAGAATGAAGGTCAAGTTTTGATCCTTTTGTTCAGTCAGTTTTGAAGCAGAGTTTGCAGCACGGTTCAATGTTGTCTTTAAATACACAGGAACAGGGACGAGGACGTTTTTCGATCAGCTACTCTGAAAAATTGACAGAAGTGATTTCAATTCAAGCTAACTTTTTGTAAACAATTTGGAGGTGACCTCAACCTTCTTTCTGAGGAAAATTAGCATATTTGACAAGGTAGCTTTCTTGAAAATGCTTGTTGAAGTCGAAACCATGACTATGAACCAGGCTTGTAATGACAGTGTAGAACCCATTAAGTTGTTCAAAAGTGAATGAGCTTTTATTTAATGTTTAGCTTGTTGATGTAAAGAGTTAGTGTTTTAGGTCCGCAGTCTAGAAGCAGAGAATCGTCGCTTGGCGGCTGACTTGGAGGCTCTTCGTGGGCGCTGGGGCAAGGACACTTATGACATCAAATCGACCTATGACGGAGAGCTGATTGAAAAGCGCAAAGTGCTGGATCAGGCGTCGAAGGGCAAGGCGGCGGTCGAAGTGCAGATCGCTCGCCTGCAACAGGAGCTGTCTGATATCAAATATTTGTAAGAGTTAATGTTTTTAGTGATGGCTGGATTGCGAATACTTTGAACGGTACTTGGATATGATGCTCATGTCAACTGTACTCTTGAGTCCACTTCATGCGATGCAATTCTTCATGCAACATCGCATGCGATGTTACATCGTGTGAAATTTGCTTTAGGAACAGAGCTGCACATAGGAACGATTTTGGCAGTATGCCTCTTCTCTGATTTTGCCTTGTTATTTATATATTACAGTTTGAGTCAATTGATAGTATGTTTATACTTCGTGCCGAATGTCCGTTCTTACCTTTACTTGCTATTACTTAGCCTTAACCTACTCGCGCTATGGTTGAGAAGACGGTCTAATCATAATTGAAAAAGTGAAGGCCAAGATTCTCAGTGAAAAGCCCCGCATGGATAAAATATGCCCTGTCTAATCTATTTCACGAGCCAGCAATATAATATCAATAAAATTAAAATTTAAATAGATAAATTACAAGATCACTGTGTCTAGTTTAGACTAGTTAGACTACATAGATACACAACGTAACTTAAAGAAATAAAAAAATAAATAAAAAATGCGTTAAATAAATTATTAAATTTCTGTATCATTTTTTGATAATTTTTTGTGCAGGACCGACCAGGGCCAGCGCTTGCGTGCGGGTGACAAGGAGAAGATCGAGCAGTACACCATCGAGCTGAGCGACGCACAGACGGAGATCCAACAACTGCGACGTCGGCTGGAGGGATTGAACGAGGAGTATGACAAGTACTCACGACAGAATCGCACCTTCACCGAAGAATTGTCCAAGGCTCGTGATGTAAGTTGGGAGAGATGGGAAGTTCAGTTTAGTTGGCAGATTTATTTTGATGATGTATTGCTGTTTCGGTATGATGCTGTAGTTTACGCTTATTGCTTACTATGAGTTTATAAATTGTTTGCGTACGTTGCGGAAGTTTTACTGTGTAGTTTACTTAAGTTTTAGAGAAGTGTTTTAGGTATTGTGGTGAGTAGACAAATTCAGGAGATATATATATACTCGTATAGAATATATATGTTACTTGAGATAACAGTAAATTTATAAATTTAACTTATTGACTAACTCTAGTTATTTCATTAGTGTATTTAGTAATTATTTAGATAATGCCTTAGTATTTTTCAATATTAATATGGACATATTATGAGCTTTTTTATTAGTTAGATAATATCAATTTATTTACTTTTCATTGTTTACTGTTACAGGATTTGGATCAGGAGACAGTGAATCGCATCGACTACATGAACCAAGCCCAAACTCTCATGGAGGAAATTGACTTCTTGCGACGAATTCACGACCAGGTTAGCCATCGGCACTCGTTAGAGATGGGTCTAATTATCGAAAGGGTGTCGCAGGGAAAGCGGCCGTTCCAGGTTTACTATGCAGCTGTTGAAAAATTGATTTCTCAAGTTTGCGTAAAATTTAAAGATCGACGAAATCTGTTTTATATTTAGTTATTTATAAATTGTAAAATTCATTGCAACTTCTGCACCACCAAGATTTTAATAGTTTCATACTTTCATATATTCACAGCTTGATAATTCACTGGTGAGCAACAATAGTTTTTTCATGAATTCAAAACTACGATACTTCCAAAGTTCCAAAAATATCAACTGTCAAATATTTCAAAAACAAAGATTAACTTCTTATCTTATTTACTTTCATTTTTGGTTGTTTTTTTTACTTTTTAGGAAGTGAAGGAACTGGAAGCTCTGGCCAGCACCACGCCTGCCGACAACCGCGAGTATTTCAAGAATGAGATCGCCCTGGCCATCCGCGACATCCGAAACGAATACGACGCCATCGCGCACCAGAACAAATCCGACATGGAGTCCTGGTATAAGCTCAAGGTAGGGGGCTGTTGGATTTAGTGGTACTACAGTCCGACCAAAACTGTTTGCTACAGACTCTGGTGTCAAAGCGGAGTCGGAGTCGCTTGATTCTGGAGTCAAAGTTTATACATAATTATGTATTACTTTGACCTTAGAATCAAGTGACTCCGACTCCACTTTGACTCCGAAGTCAGTAGCAAGTAATTTTATTCGGCACTTTCGGTACTTTCGATACTCTATTTAAATTGTGTAGACGTTTATTTTATTAAGAAGTATTTTTTAAATTTAGTTCAACTTTTTGTACTCTGTGCATGATACATTAGGTAACACCGGAGTGTACCAAATAAGTTTTGTTAATGAACTACTATGTTAAGCATCAGTTTGAGTTTAGCACAATTTTATCGACACAACTTTCACTACTTGGTTTTTAGTTTCAAGTAGCCATCGAAAGCGTGTTCTGGCTGTATTCAGAAAAATGCCTTTAGTTTATTTATTCTTCGTCTTTCCGAAGCTTTGTTTTCTCAAACTTTTTGATTCTCATACTGTAAATTTTTTCTTTGTTTTTGAACTGTGACCTTATGGATCACACTTTCTAAAGTTATGTGGTTTTCGTATTTTTTTACAATATTGTCATTTTTCAAAGTTTAAATTGAACTATGTTGCACTGCTTTCGTTGGATGAATACGAAAACAAGAACAGTAAATTGACTATAGCAGCTGACACATTTGTACAGTCACGTAGAAGTATTGCACACTGTTTTTTCACCATTTTTTAACAGGTCAAAATTGCTTTTTTAAATAATTGCACATTAAAGGCTGTCATTTTTAATTTTATAACTTAACAACTCAGCACTAGAGAATGTTGAAACTATAACCGACTTAAATTTATGATTGGCAGTCAGTATTGCGGCGGGTTATCAAAGTTAAATGTAGAGTTCTTATCAGTCACTATAAAATAGCAAAAACGATCGGTAAACGTTTTTTAGAATAATTATCACCATTTACAATGTTAGGAACTGTTTTTAAATAACCGTTTTCAAATAATTTTTGTAGACGTGTACGTACACCTACGAAAATAATTATCTTTTGATGGCTTGATGTAAATATACTCATGCTGATAAATTGCCATCACATCTGAAAAAGCATTGACACGACACCGCACTGCTTTGAAATGAAAATGTATAAACAAAATGAAAGATTAGTGATTAAAGTCTATTCTCTAGGTTTCCTCTAAAGAATTGGATTTTCGGATTTGAGTCTTTTAGAAAAATACTAAGAAAAAACGAAGAAATTATGGACGTATTTGTCAAATTTTCGTTGTTTAATATAATAAGAGTCGATATAGCATTTGATTTGATTACTTCATAATTAATCAATGTATTAATTTACTTTTCTGCTCTAGCTAGCCAGCCTGCAGTTGGATAAGTTTGTATAAATTCAGTTATCAGTATCAATAGCTGATATTTTGTTTCGATTCGTCTGTAATCATTACCCTTTGAGTACCGTCCCTAGTTTCAGTTTCGAGAACTGTTTTGTCACAGTTAGTTTTTTTCATGAATAACTAACATTCCTGACTTTTATTTTTTTTAATTCCTCACTGTAATACACTGCTTGATATCTCCGTGTTGTATTTTTATTCATTTACTACACACAACTCACTGACAATGGTTTATTTCAAAACATGCGTTCAAATTAACTCCTTTTTCCTCTACAACAACTGTACTTCACAATTTTTACTATTTCCATTCTATTTTTCAAGTCTGTCAGTTTCTACAGTCATCGGTGCAGAATTCAACTTGTTTTTTTGTTAACTTTCACGCATCCAATGGCCGTCCCAGATTTTACAGTGCTATTGCGCAGACTATTCAAAATGCAGCAGAGTTTGCATTAATCATGACATTTTATCAGTAACCAGTTTTTTTTGGTCGCTCTCTAGCACCCAGGAACTTTACTACTACACTGTATATTATTAAAATGACCTTGGATTTAAAACTTTAGCTACTGTACGTAGGCAGCGCACATTGCAAGGGGGGGTTGAGTTTTGGAAAAAATGGGAAAAGTACAAAACGTGGTATCATTATAAAATTGTTAATAGAACCTATTTCTGTCGCAGGAGCAATATATTTAGAATGTGAGCTTTTCCGTGAACTAAATGAAAATTCTGTAAAATTTAACTAAATTGCCCCTCGGAATTCATAAACCGTGCAAATTATACTGCATAGTGTAAAGCGGGCACCTAGTGAAAACTGTAAAACTGAACTACAATAGTATTGTGTTTTGGATTGAATGCACAAAAACAACATTATATACGTAACCAACAGTGTTAACAGCCTGTAGTTTCCACAAAACGGATTTCGTTGTGAAATCGCATTGATGGAAAGCACTTTTAAAGTGCGGTTTGCGCTCTTTTGCGAAAATTCTTGCAAGAGATCATTCCTATTTAACAAATAATGCAGCATAAAACATTTATACACTATATACTATATACGTACATCTGACACGGCTATGTAGCTAAAAATAATATACATAATATGGAATAAGTATATACAAAACATAGGCGTGTAGTCCTGAAGATGGCGACTGTGACAAGTTTCCCGTTGTCGTAGTAATACGATGTCGTTGTCAGCGGATCATTACACCCTTTGTTCGATTATGGTAAACACCTAACGGGCTCTTTTTCCCCCAGAAGTTTCGCTTTCACCCCAGATCAGCTTTGACCCCCACCTCAAATCGTCAATTTTTCGCCATCTTATCCCTATTTATATTTCCTTGCTGCACATGAATGTTAGCGAGTAGCGACCAGGGTTTTTTTTTCAAAAAATTTTGTGTGCATAATTGTGCAAAATTTTAATTTTAGTGTGCAAAATTTTATTTTTCTGTGCAAACTGTAAATGCGTTTTCTTCGCCTATATAGAAGCAAATATACGCGTTTTTATACCTTTGGATATCTAGGTACGATCAGTGGCGTACCCAGACAATAATTTCGGTGGGGGGAATGACTTCGACTTTTGTAATGGGTGAAAAGGCACTTTTTAGCAATTTTAACACGCATAAAACGCCTTACAAACGCAAGATTACTGAACCAAGAAGTTGCAGGGGCTGGGGGCGGTAGCCCCTAGAAAAAACTTGGGCGATTTTTTAAATTTTTAGACCCAATTTGGTCAACTGGAGACGTATCAGAAATTTTTTTCGGCCAGACCATAAATACCAAAGGGGGGACCGTTGTGTAAAAAATCACTTGGAAAAAATTTCGGTAAGCACAAGTAAATGTACTCGTGTAGACATTGAACTGCAGCATAATGTACTCGTCCTCGTGTATCCATGCATAGGCTTTGGTGAAAGATATGTAATAACAAGGATTAGTAAGCCACATAGTTGCAGGGGTCTGGGGGCGGTAGCCCCAGAAAAAAAATTGATAGAAATTTTGATTTTTATGCCAAATTTGGTCAAGTAGAGACATCAGAAAATTTTTCCGGCCGGACCATAAAAACCGAAGGGGGACCCTTGTGTAAATAATCACTTGGTAAAAATTTCGGGGGGATTCCCACCATCCACCCGGGGTACGCCCTTGGTGGTTGTTGCTATGTTTATGTTGGCGTGCTGAAATTTTAAATATTGGAAATTAATGGCATTAGCACAATGGCTGTCAGATGTAGATCCTAGAAATTTTTTGAGCGAAGGGAAACCGACCCATCTTCCTTGACTTAATCTTGCAAAAATGTGTATGCCATAATTGGCGCCTGGCAGGGGTCTCGGGGCGGCAGCCCCCAGAAGCTACAGCTTTTCTGAAATTCTGAAATAAAATTTGCATTAAAAAAATTTTCAATGAAAAGAACTTTAAGCAACACTTTGTTGGCGAATTTGGGTGATTGCGGGGCCCAAGGGAGGCAGTCCCAAGAAGCCAGAGCTTTTGTAGGATTTTGAAATAAATTTTTCCTTGAAAAAGATATTCATCAATATTTGTTTAGGAACCTTGGTCATTGCTGGGATCTGGGGCGGCAGTCCCTTGAAAAATGCAGAAATTTTTTATTGTTCGGGCAAAATTTGTTTAATTAAAGACGAAACAGAATTTTTCCGGCCCATAAAATTCAAAGGGGGACCCTTGTGTAACGTTTTACAGGGAAAAAATTTCTGGGGCGGAAATTATTACCATCCCCCCTTGGTATATATGCCCTTGTTATGTTATATGCATAAAATCATATCAGCGACAGATCTAGAAAATTTTCAGGTTGGGTGGAGCCATCCCCCCCCCCCACTTCGTGAGACAGTTTAGTTGTGGAGGTCTGGGGAGCTAGAGACTTTTGACGGCGTGTAACGCGATTTTTAGAAAAATATACCTCTAACAATTTGAACGCAAGTTATGCGCGATTTGCCAACAAGCAGTATAAAGACCTCCCGCCGTTGATGCCAGTAGATGCAGGGGTCTGGGGGCGGCAGCCCCCAGAATTTTTTTTGATTTTGCATTGAAAACAGTGCATTTTGAGCACATCACAGACCCATGGGGCACTGTGCATTATTGTGCAAAATTTTAATTTTTGTGTGCAAAATTTTAAAAAAGTGTGCATTTGCACAGGGTTTTGCACAAAAAAAAACCCTGGTAGCGACTATAAAAAGACACAAAAACACGATTTCGAAATAATATGAACTTACTGTAAAACTATTCTGCTATTTATGTGCTTCTTATCAGCTAATACAGAGCATGTATCGATCGGTTCTTTGTGATAACTTGTGAATAGATTAACAGTTTGCATATCTCAAGTGTGTGGACAATAAAAATGCACATAAATACACTATTTATTTCATTACACAATATGTAATAATATGCTATAAATATAATATGCTATAAAAAATATTCTGTTATTTATGTGCTTCTTATCATCTTACAGATGTATCGTTCGGCTTCTTTGTGATAACTGTGATTTATAGGTTAAGCTAAAAAATAACAGTTTACATATCGCAAATGTGTTGACATTAAAAATGTACAGACATACACTATCACTAAACATGAGCTATAAAAATATATACTGTTATGTATGTGCTTTTTTCATCATGACATACAGTTAAAAGACTCTAGAGCTTATCCCAATGGGATTATGTGGGGTATATAAGAGTAATTTGAATTATGAACGTTATTTTTGTTTTAGGTTCAAGAAGTGCAGTCGGCCACCAATGCGCAGACCATGGAGTCGACGTACCAGAAGGACGAGGTGAAACGGCTCCGGGACCAGATCAACACATCTAGGAACAAATTCGGCGATCTGGAGGCCAAGGTTAGATTGCTTGAACTTAAACCTGAGCCTAAGCCTGAACCTAAGCCTAGGCAGCCGTCTAAGTCGGCTGATGCGTACATTGGCTGGTATTTACAAATAATGTGTGTTCAACATTGTTGATCAGACTTATTGATCCCGATTGGCCCGGTTCATACTTGTCCTGCATCACACAGGGACAAGGACAAGGACGAAATTTAGTCAGCAAATTCAGTCAGCTGCTGTGAAGGCGTGACGGCACAAGCGTTACGACTACTTTTTTATATACGATATGCAACTGATCTCAGCCTTATTCATGCAAAAAGTTGGCTTACTTGGTCGATTGTTTTCTTGGAGTCGCTCAAGGAGAAAACTATAGGGACAAGGACAATGACGAGTTTAGCCCGGTTCATACTTGTCCTTGTCCTTGTCCCTTTCATTTTGTCCTCAAGCAATTCCAAGACAACTACCTGGCCAAATAGGCCAACTTGTTGCATGCATGAAGTTGCGGTCAGTTGCAGATCGTATACAAAAAATTTGCCGAAGCGCTTGTGCCTATTCACAGCAGCTGACCAAAATTTGTCCTTGCCCCTCCCTGTGTTCTTAAGGACAACTATGAACCGAGCCAAAAGTAGCACTGTTTTGTTTGTTCAGAACGTGCTGTTGGAGAAGCAATTGCGCGAGCTGCAGTACACGCTGGAGGACGACCAACGGCAGTACGAGTCGGCCATCAACGACCGCGACGCCCAGATCAAGAAGATGCGCGACGAGTGCCAGGCCCTGATGATGGAGCTGCAGAGTCTGCTCGACACCAAGCAGATGCTCGACGCCGAGATCGCCATCTACAGGAAGATGCTCGAGGGAGAGGAGAACCGGTCAGCTGATAATTGGCTGCTACTTTTCATAATTTAATATTAGCTGGATTAGATTAACTAGAGTATAACTCAATATAGGATTATCGAAACATCAAAAAATTGTATAAACAATATTGTGAATGACAAGGTTGGTCGTTCTTTATATAAAAGTTGTATATACTTTGTATATAAAAGTTTATACTTTGTATAAAAGTTTAATAAACTTTCGTTAATCTTATGTTGAGTTGCTGAATCTAATTAATCTAGTTAATCTAATTTAGTTTATAATCTATGAAAAGTTCCTTGGTCATATAACTGTTCATGTCTCCAGAAATCGAATTTTTAGCCTGTTAAATAGAAACAATATGAATTTTTGCAAGTCCCTAGGTTTTTGTACTGTTGACGAAAACAGCCTGACTCGTTATAATTATTATTATTTTGATATTATCATTTTTATTTCAGTGCTGGTCTGCGCAGCATGGTAGAGCAGGTCGTGAAGACGCACAGTTTGCAGCAAAGCGAAGATACAGGTTTGTGTTTTTACTATTTTCCTGTTTTTTCATAAAAAAGTTATCTGGAATATAACTAATCCCGCTCCATAAAAGCCGTCTTTGAATGTCTCGGTTAACTTTCAGACACCAAACGCAACGTGCGCGGCGAGGTTTCATCGAAGACTAGTTTCCAGCGATCAGCCAAGGGGAATGTGGTTATCGCGGACGCCAACACCGATGGAAAATTCGTTATCCTGGAAAACACTCACCGATCAAAGGTTAACATTGGAACATTTTAGTTGTAATGTGCTGCTAGTCATTAACTATGTCAGCTAGTTATTAATGATGCCAGTAGATATTAGCTAAGTTATTCTCTTTTTGGGTAATAGAATAGGTATTTTCTTGCAGATGGATTGAAAAACAAATGGTTTGAGACCTGCTTAAATTATTTCCAAAATAGATTTTAATGTGCATGCTATTATCTTGATTTTGATTATTTCGATTATTAAATTAGTTAATAATTAAACTAATTATATAGTTGTCAATTGGTTTAGGAAGAAAATATGGAAGACTGGAAGCTGAAGCGCAAGGCAGACAACAAAACCGATGTGGTCTTTACCTTCCCCAAGGGATTCTCGCTGAAAGCCGGAAAGAGCGTGAAGGTTGGAACCAAAATTATTGCATAGCTGCTTTACTACAACTTTAAATTATCTGCTGCTATTATCTGAAAATAGATAGTTGTTCTAAGATGATAGACAGTTTTGTAAAACTTTTACCAATACCAAGGCAGCCGCTTTGCCACTTTACTTCCTACCAATGTATATGCATTGTTACTTTTTGTTTACGTAGTAAATTCAGTTGTTGAAGGCTATATATTGTGCCAAACTGACATATGTATTTCTTATAACATAGCCACTTACTTGTAAAACAGTACAAACTAATGAAAAATTTATATCAAGAAAAAACGTGGGTTAAAGAAAGTTGGGTGAGTGAGATTCGAACCCCACCCCTGTGGCTTCTTAAGCAACCGTTTTGACCACTGCACCATTGGTTGCAGATCTGGGCTCGCGGACAGGGCGGCATCCACTCCCCGCCGGACCAGTTCGTGCTGGAGGATGACAACTGGGGGGTGGGAAATCACGTGCAGACTACTCTCATCAACAAGGATAACGAGGTCAGTCGGCCAAGAGGGTCATGAAATAAGCCCTATTTATACTTGTCCGTAAACGCTGTCCGTGTCCGTAAGAGTAGTTCGATTCATATTTCATACTTGTCCGGATGTCCGTAAGAACTTGTCCGTGAATGCCCGTAACGGCTGGCCGGATGTCCGGAAGACGCGTTGAATTCAGTTCAACTTTTGTCCGTAAGAATTTAGCAAATCAGATAAACCCATAATAGTATCTAACACCCGCCCCATAGCCTGGCTTAGCAACTCGAGAAAGCAAAGATGAATCTGTGTCTTATCATGTGCTCGACCACATTATTAGCAAAAATACAGGTTTGATAAAACCAAGAAAACATAATAGTGTCTCCTTCTATAGAAGGAAACACGTTTATGTACTCGTGATAGAACTGTGCTAATTTCATTAACGTGTGCAATAATAGGTGCAACTTTGCAATTTGAATATCGCAATGTGGAAAGTAAGCTAGTGGATTAAAAAAAGCTGTATAGTGACGCTCGTCATATGTATTTTGCATTAATTGTACCACTTTTAACTGTTGCTACATAAAAGACTGTTTGTGTGCATTTGTCAAATTTTGTTTTTTAGGAGCGCGCTACTCACGTTCAACGCACAGTTGAAACTGCCTAGATCGCTCTACAAGCTGCTACTACTGCCACATTTTATCAAGGAAACTATCGCAAAAAACAATATTCTATTATATTGTACTTTCACTGTGATGTTATAGCACTTTTTATTTTCAAGTTTTTCTTTTTTCGCAGTTAGAAAAGTTTTTAATGCCAAGGTTTTGTTGTTGTTGCATTGTATGCGGTTCTTTTATTTACGTTATCAACAGCACATAATATGTCATGCTCTCGTGGTAGAGTGTCACATCTTATGTAGTTATAGTTTCTTACGACAAAAGTATTTTCCTGTTCTGTGATTTTATTGTGTTTGTTAGCTTCCGGTTTTCGTTATTCCGCAATTCACTCCTGAAATCACAAGAAGTTTTCAGCCAATCAAATAAAAGGTTTTCTCACCTTTGATATCAATGCGAAAATTTGATTGGATGACTACTTATTTGTGATTTAATAAGTGTGACTGCATCTAGCTTGAGCAAGAGTACATGATTGTTTTATCAATAATTGTTACACGATGAGTAGTAGTAAATATGGATTGAAAATTATGTACTCTTGATCTCCTTCTAATTATTTTGTGCAAACCTGTGTAATGTGCATTCGTGGGATTTTTGTAATGTATTTGGTGATTTTACTGTCTCTTGCGAGGTTAGATACTTACGTGTTCTCCGTTCACATTTTCAATTAGGTAATCGCGTTTTTGTGTGTAAATTTAGCTTTTCGTTTTTTAACTTGGTCGTGAAAAATTATACTAGTTATTCTTTAATTCTGTTGACATTACAAGTTATGTACAAGTGATGTTTGTAACAGTACATCATCTTGTGCTGCTTTTGTAAAAGAAGTAAATTCTATTGTACTCTTATAATAGTTTTTCTTGTTTTTATTCTGAACGTATCAGAAATGATAAAAATTGTGATTTTAAAATGTCAGGATGACATTTTTTAGTTGTTGAGTGCTTTTTTTTCTAAGCACGACTTTGCAGCTTATGTTATTTTAGTATTCATTAATATATTATTTCATTACTTACTTTTTGTTACTTAAATGGATTTTTCCCTGTTTTGTTTTTATTTAGAAATTCCGCTTTTTCATAACTGATGTTTTTGAAATTGCCAGCTTTTGCCGAAGTGTCCTGAACTTTATGGGTATTTACAGAATTGTAGTTTACTTTCACGCAATAATTTCTTGACAATTGGGTAATACCAGTTTGGTTAGGGCTGTAACGTCTATTCTGTCTTGCCTTAGCTAAGGTGCTTACCTAATGTGTAATTTCTAGTAAATAAAATTGTCCCAAGTTCTACTGCTTGCAAGTTGTTGGAACTTAGATTGTATATACTCCTAGTATAGATAAGTTTACTTTTGATAGCACTAGAAATAGTAGCTACATGTACATACCTGGAATGTGTATGATAAACGTTCGAAAAACATAGTTAGAGATCTGAGATAAAAAAGCGTTGGGTCATGACGGGTGAAGGTTCGATAATTGTGAAAGATCAAATATTTAATTGATTTGGGAAGAACTAGTGATTTTTAAAATGCGTTTGAATGAATTTGACATTATTACTCTCATTCAATACAATTTGGCGGCTATTTTTTCCAAATTATCAATCTTAAATTCAATTTTGAGAAAAACCACTTGAGCATACTGTATATGATTTGCAGTAAATATTTGTGGGTTTCAAACAGATTAATAACGGAAACTCTTCTGTTGATGATTTTGGCTATTAGCTGTATTTCGACTGACGTTTTCAATATGTTGCTGCTATAGTCACAGCAATAGTTATGATAGCAAGCATGCTGTTTATACAGTCTCGTGGCTATTGCGCCAATGGCGACATCGGCCATAGCCAATTCGCCTCGGATCGCCGCGTGTTTGGCGGCGACTCATAACTAGGGTTGTTTCAGTTTTTTCATAACTGATTACTTTTTTATTCTAGTAATCAGTTAACTGATAACGAATTACATTTTGCGTAGCAATTAAACTTTTCACTTTAACAGATTCGGTTACTAAGGCAATTAACTGTAAAGTGAAGTTATCGCCAAACACGGAGTTTAGTTAGGCAGTTCAGTTAAACACGCTTATCTGAAAATAGAAGTTCAGTTACGCGAATAACTGAAACTGATTTTAATTTCATTTTCTTTGCAAAATAGACATGTATTACCTACATAGGACTAGAAGCCGCTCACAGAATTGTTATATTATGGTGCTAGTGTCGGTTGCATTTTGTTTATATAGGGTGTGCTTATTACTCTTTACATTTTTTGTATGCTATATAGACAAAGGTATAGTTTTTAATTTTTATTTTATAACTCAAGATTAAAAGGCTATTAAGGGGGTAGTGTCGCGAAAGCAGTTTTGCTCATAGGCTGTGAACATAGAACTTTTTGTTTTGAAGTAGTACATGCAATGAGAAGCTAGTCCAACGCTGTATGGTATCAAATAATCACTGCCAGACATCACACTATCAATATTGACAAATATCTTGGACCAATCGTCATTTGTAAGCCAGACATCACACAATAGGGACATAAAAGTACGAAAAATCAAGCCAGATATCAGATTGGCCAGCTTGTGAAGTACACATAATGTGTGGACGCACAATTTTTTGCGACAAATAAGAAAAAAGAAAATTGAAGGTTCGTTTTTCTTCTGATTTGAAAATAAGCGTCTAGATTTTCCACAATTTATCATTATTGCTGCTACTATTTTACAGTTTAAGTACACCTTCACAGTTCAAACTAGTATTACTCCACAGCCGCTACAGTAATCTGCACTAAATTTTGTGTGCATAAACTACAACATATGTGCTAAAACTAAACAGAAAAATTGATAAATGTGACTAAAAAATGGAATGTGAATAGGTTTTTTTTCGTCATTTTTCTGACTTTGAGACATTATTGCAAACTATATGCTGCACCAATTTTGCTGAAACTTGGCAAAATAATTTGCCTTTTGGTAGATTTTTAAAATATAGAAAGAACAATTTCTAACATTTTACTGAACAAGTTTTACAGTCGCGCAAAATCGACTGCTTTCGCGACACTACCCCCTTAATCAACAGCTACATAAATTTTCTTCTTTAACTGTCATGTAATTTCGTTCGACAATGAATTGATTTTGAGCAAAAGATAAATAGTGGATTAGAGTCTACATACGACCCACCTTTAAAAAGGTTTGTTTTTCGAAAGCTGGAGCCCCACAATCATTTAGAGATTAGGCAGTATACTAAACAGTTAGTTCCTACACACTCTAAAATTACACACAAGTAATCGTCCATGGGCAGATCGCTGATTTCCCCTTGCAGGATTCCGTGGCGTGCCATACCAGGAGGCAATATCCCGAGATACAAGCGTCGGACGTCATCAGCGTTGTTATCGGCCTTCATGGCCACCACACACACCAACAGGGCGATAATAAACAGGACACTGAAAAAAAACAAAACAGATAGTGCTGTCGGGGATGGGGTGTAGCTAAGCAGCAATTTTATGTAACTCTTATTGAGTTTTGATTCATGGCCACGTCAGCCATGCAAAGAGCAGGTATCTTAAAATTAAAATTGGTTGATTTATTTTACTGTTTGCTATTTTAACGAACTTTGAGACTACTCCATTGCATTTCAGAAATTGTCCAAATTGGCTCTGTTGTAAAATTATAGACAAAACGAAACTATGTAATATATGAAGATGAGGATGAGTGAACCAGGTTTATGTGATAAAAGCTCGATACTCCTTTTAGAATGTAGTTTTAGAATGTAAAACATTACCAAAAATCTCACCGCATGCTGACTGGAGGTTTGGATGCGAGTCGAAAAAACAAAAGTTATGGACAAAACAGATTTAACAATGACAATTCCAACAGAATTCACAACTTGTATACATATAAAAACAACTATTGATAAAAGTTTATTAACAATTACCTATTGCTTTAGATGAAAATTGCTTCGATGCAATTTGATTTTGAATTTGAATCTATGGTAGGTTTTCATTTGTAATAAATTTTCAGTTTTTCAAAAAAACAGACAAAAACAGATAGTTATTTAAATATTATACCATGGTTATAATTATGACTAGTAAAATGAGTATTGGTGTGATAAACGTTTTGAAGGCGATGAGCTTTTTCTCATGTTTGGGCAAACGGCCTCCAACGGGGATACCCTATCGACCGCTTCGAAACGTGGCAGGTCGGGGTAATTTGGAATTGTAAAATCTTGCAGTGATCCTGAGGCAGCCGGTGCAGGGTTGCTTTCAGCAATTGCCTCCACTGACTCCTGTGGTTCGCCGTCCGATGGGCTGGGTGACCGTAGGCCGGGTGAAAGATGAGGTGACAGCTGTCGGGACCTTTCTTCAGATCTAGAACGCGATCTGGAACCCGTTGAGCCGGAGTCGGCTGACGAGCTGGAATCGCTCGACGAAGCTGACGGGGTTGCCCGTCGTCGGGAGCGTTCTCGCCCCATAACGCTAAAAAAAAGGTGAAAGCGGGCCTGCAGTTTCTTTGAACATTAGGTGGTACATGGGGTGACATGTACGGGCCATGCAGTTGAGGTGTACGAACTGCGCCTGTAGTTATATATCTAATCTCGTGCGTAGATTGTACACATGCCTCAAGTGCATGACGAGTACATGCCACCCAGAAACTGCAGGCCACGTCGAAATGAGCGTCTGCAAACGACGCATTCAGCCAGCGAGCAAACGAAAAAGTGACGGCGCAGGCCTTGCACATGTATATATACACAAAGGCCTGCCTAATTTGCATATTATACAAATCAGCTCGGCCACCATCAAGAGCAAACGAAAAGAGGCCACCATCAAGAGCAAACGAAAAGACCTAATGTTAGAGACATTATTCGTGATGAATGAAATGAATTTCAGTTCTGAAATAAACAACACTTTTGACTATAGCGTGGGTTTTTTCTGTCTGAAGTAGCTGCATAAAGTGCATCAATAAAGGCCTATTCACACAAGGGCGCATTGTGCTCCATGGCGCACGCCATGGCGCATGAGTTGGCGCACGAGCGGGCGCATGAGCGGGCGCACACGCACACTTGCATAATGAATTGTGTGAAATAATGCAGTAGGCAGTGTGAAAATAGAATGCGCCCGCTCATGCGCCCGCTCGTGCGCCCGCTCATGCGTCCGCTCTTGCGCCCTCTCATGCGCCCGCTCATGCGCCCTCTCATGCGCCCGCTCGTGCGCCAAGGCGTACGCCATGACGTACGCCATGCAATGCGCCCGCTCATGCGTCCTCGTGTGAATAGGCCTTAACTCATAATTTTAACGCTATGTAGACTTATTATGACTTTGTTTTTGGTTCATAGCAAGAGCAGTGTCTTTGAGATAGTCTTTTTTTGTAAATACCTGGTGCCGCCATAACTAACAAACTAATCAAATTGGCATCACCGAAAAACAATGGTAGGAAAAGGATAAATGGGTATATGTGGGGGTAGCGTGTATAGTGCAAATAACGGGAAGAGAGAGCTGGTATGGGTTGTTTAGAGGTGCACAAGAGAGTAGCGCATGTTACGAATATCGCAGATTTCTTAAACGACGGTTTTAGCTCAGCTGAAATTTCAGCAAAACAGAGACCTGCTGTGCTGCAGGTTTCAAATTTCAACTGCGCTAAAACCATGGTTTAATAAAATCGACGAAATTCGTAACGAATCAGGCGATATTTCGTAATGAAATTATGTGTAAATCATATAAAAACGTAGTTTAGTAAAACCACCTTTGTGAAATCCACCCTTATTGTTTAGCTGCAGTAACTACCGCGATATTACCGCAAGTTCCGCTAACCGCGGTAACAAAACGGCTACTGTTGCCATAATAACAAAGTATCAAATATTCGTTAACGTAAATTTTGTCTCAAATTTAACTTTTTAATATTTAAAAAGCTTTTTCTGCGGCTAATTGTCCCCTTGTCAGTCGCTACCTTGAACGGACAAGGACAAAACTTCATTATTTACCTATCAGCTGTAAAGGTGGACATCAAGACTTACACAATAGTGTCAACAAGCACGTTTTGCAAGTAAAGTTACATTTCCTTTCGACTGATTCTCTTGCGACATGCTTGTAGTGCTGAGGATATTCTTCGAATATAAAACGCGGCACAAACATTTTGAAAAGCCAACAGGTTTAACTAAACATGTCAGTATGTTATGTCACTGTCAGTCATAATTGAGTCCGTTCAGTCTAACTGAAGTCAGTGAGCGTTCTTGAAACCCTTGCGTTGCTTATAATTTCTGGTCCACAATCTCAGCATTAATAATCGAAACCATTTCCAGGCCAAAGAGTTTTGACATTTTTGCCTAGAGAAAAGCGTATGTGAGGATACTTTTATATGGCAAAACTGTCCCTATGGCTCCGTGTTGGCCGCTAATTACAATTCTACTTTCAACAGCTGCACTGACTAATTGCCTAATTTACAATATATTAAGCGTATAAAAGTACTGGCATAATTCATTCATACTTAGTGAAACTGCTTTTTATTCCAGCAATATTGTACATTTTAACTGACAAAAAAATAGTCTCATATTTATAGATAGATTATGCGTAACTAGGAGTACTTCTTGATAGTCAAAGAGTGACAATTTGATCTAGCTGAAGCTGTCCAAATGTGAATCACATGATGATGACATGTGATCCACTATTGCCCGTAACAGGGTGGGGGTTGCCCTTCTCAAGTACAGCTCATAGATTTCTGCTGCAGACTCGCTGATATACTATCGGCGAAATATTGATGCAACACGTTTTGTATTCATGTCGTAATACTGTGAGCAGTTTTCCAGTACTGACAGGACATGCGCGCTGCCTGTTGTTTGTGTTCTATCTCTATGTGGATACATATATAAACGATCTGACACACACACACGCCCACAAAAACAGTGTATTTTGCTGACCTGCCAGCCGATTTACACTGACTTACGTGCTATCAAGAGTACATAATAGTGTCTCACTCTATTTAGAAGAAGAGTGAGACACTCGTTTCTGCCTGTTTTATAGCGCAGGCAGATGCGCTCGTCGTTTTCAAGCCACATGTTGCCGTTTTGTGCAACATGTGGCTGGCCCATTAGCGCGTAGATTGTCTGCGAAACACACTTTCTTTAGTATATAATCGCTGGTGCGTTGACAAGCATTAAGATATGGATAAGAGGTTAATAACTCATTATTGATTCATAGTCTGCTTGCAAAAACATTAAAAAAGGCTTGCAAATGCTTTTGGGGATATTTTGGCAAACTTTCAGCGAAATTGACTGAGAAACTTTTGAGATATTAACTTTTCTCAATTTCTTAAAAGTTTCTCAATTAATTTAGCTGAAAGTTTGCCAAAATATCCCCAAAGGTATTTGCAAACCTTTTTTAATGTTTTTGCAAGCAGACTATGAATAAATAATGAGTTATTAACCTTTTGGTAGATGTCGCGTGTAAGCGTGCACGAGCACGAGATTTTACCCCCCCCCATCCCTAGGCGCTATTTGCGCTATTATAGTTTCCACCATCACCAAGAAGCAGGATTGAACGCGGAGGGCCGCCAAGAATTTGCTCAAAACAGATCGATTATGTCAAAAGGCGGGTCGATCCCGTTTTGCAGCAAATAGCTAGCACGGTTCAAAGCCTGCAGAATTTTCTTGTAATTGCTCGCAGCGTGCATCCAAACGGTCACCCAGATATCGTCACGATTGAAAACCCATGCGTTTATCCGTTTATGGATTGATAAAGTTCACGAATGGATGAAAAATATTTGTCCATTTCGGACGCATAGAAAATTCGGGTGCGGAGGAAGTGGGCCTGCTCGACCAGACCCAATTGGAAGAGATGAATGTATTCGCCTAGGGTTTTTGGCGTTGGAAATAAGAGGTTAGCGACGTTGATTTCGGGTCGACATTGATGGTTGACGGAGAGTTCGTAATTGCCATGGACAAAAATGTAGTGGCAATTCAAATCAGAGAAGCCGGATGGAGATTTTGATGATTGAGTGGGTTGAGAGACGTCGGTGCTGCTAGTGGCTGAATTCGCGACGGTCTCTGGAATGGGTACTGGCGGGATGTCGATGATGTCCTCCTCGCCCGTTTGAGTGGAATACGCCATGGTATCTGAACAATAGAGAACGAAAAAGAATGAATACAAGGAGTGTACTGATGAAATCAGCTATCATTCGCTGAGATACATATGTAAGCATGGATGAATTGGAACATTACAGAAGCATAGTTTGAGAATTAATTAAAACAAATGGACAGGAGCAGAATGAAGTTAGTTGGTTCTAGGTGATCGTCTTGTGCGAATAGGTCGAGGTCTCAATGGCGATGGTTGAGTTAGCGAGTCCAAGTTTTCGTCCGTGTCACTAGAAGAAATTAATCGAGGTAGAAAAAGATCATGATTACGCTTCAGATGATCGATATGGCGGACTTGAATAGGAAGGCGAGGATTTTCTATTGACTGAAGATGAGCATTTTTGCCTATGAGTTTAACGACTCTAAATGGACCTTTCCAGTGCATGGTGAGTTTAGGAGTTTTGCCACGTTCGGTAGTAGGTGTATAAAGAGATACTCTATCTCCAACTTTAAAAGTTGGAATTACACATTTTCGGTCATAACACATAACACGATCACAGCACTCGTATAATTACTCGTTACTCTTTGGCATTTTGAGATGGATTTGAAATAATTAACGATTTAGAGTAAACGAGTAAACTATAATAACGTAACAATCAATTAAAGTAGATATCGGTTTAACTTACATACGTAAACTGTACCTAACAGTAGTTATAACAAAATGAGCACACAGTAAAACAAAACTAAGATTTTTACAATTATACACTACAGAATGAATGGGTAGTTCTAACTTTTATGAGTGAAGAATAGTGAGAGATATGAGACAAAATACAGCAATAGGTATGCTATATATTACAAATCAACAGCAAATACGTACAATTTGTCAAAACTATATAATTTTCGTTATATATAGGTTTTATGGCTTAAGAAAATATGAGTTTTTAAGCGTTAGAATGGGTTGTTATCAAGATTTTAAATGGGTAAAATTCCTTCAAGCTGTTATGATTACCTTTTACTTTACTGAATAAAAATTAGTGAATTAGCTAAAATTTTCTTTAATTCAAATGCTCAAATGGATTTTTGCCAGCGATGCCATGTTTCAGCCCCCAAATGGGCCGCTTTAAAATCAGTTCACTTACCAAAAGGAGGCAATAAAACAGCCTAATCAGCAACTCCCAAATCTTCACAACTCGCAACTATTCCAAAATAATAAGTCCACTCCACAAACAAGTACAGCAGCTCGTTTACTAACACCAAACTGTCCGCCACCAAAATACACCACAAAGTGAACCTGCGCCCCGTTAGTCAGCTACTTCCCCCTTTCCTGCTTATTCTTATAATAATAAGCTGGGCCTACTGGCGTCTTTTGGGACAAATGCAGATAGGCGTCGAGTTGCCCTTATTACCTTACTGTAGGTGTTAGGTAGATAGGTAGATCGAGAAATTGGATGGGGGTTACAGCTAGAAGTAGAATTTATCTAATGATTAACATGAATCAAACAAATTGAAACAAATGAATAGAAAATAAAACAAACAATAATGAGAACAGTATGTTGTATGTGGAATAATCTTTTTCATAATTTTCTTAAAATATAGCGAATAACCAAAATTTTTTCAAATTGTATCAAATGTGCTAGACAACGGTGGATTTCACACGGTGGTTTGTAACAACCACGGTTTATACCACGACTATGGTTTAAACCTGGTTTAGAAAAACCCATTCGACAGAACTTTTTTCTAAAATTATTCTAAAATAGAGTAATTTTTAACGTAATGTCCTTAAAAAATGGGCTGACTGAGCACTTTGGCCCATCAAGTTCCTTAAACCTGGTTTAAACCATAGTTTAAACTTGGTTTAGAAAAACCATGATTTAAACTGCTTTTCACCAACATTTTAAAACCATGGTTTTTCAAAACCCTAGTTTTAGATGACTAAATTAACAAGAATAGAGCATTCTCTTGATAAAATGAGTAACGTGTAAAACAAACAAACAACCCTATTGGTTGAACACACCAAAATTTGAAAATAAATTTATAATAAAGTTTCCACCACCACGTATACAAGTCTGGTATTCTAGACAAACCAAGAAACTTTTTTAACGTACAAAAACTCCGTCGCAGTCACTCTTGTAGTCGCAGGCATGGGCACGGCTGATGTCAGTGAGCTAAAATTTAAAAGCACTTATGGTAGGAAAAACACCCTACCATGAATAGTTTTAAATTTTAGTTTAGCGTGAGAACAACATAACAATATATTAATAATTTTTAAGTAAATTTTCGTGTAAGAAATTTTGAAAACGATTGTCATTGTACTCAAGCTAACAAAGAGTTAGTGCAAGATATATTCTTTCGGTACAATAAAATAAACATAAATTCTCAAATTCTTAGATCATATTTTCAGTTTGACGCTGTACCTCAAAAGCTAACTGCATTTGACGTCTTAATAACTCATTTAATTAAAAAATTTCTGTATTATCTACGTCTACCTGCATACGTATTTATCTATTCAGTAAAAATTTCGAAAAGTTTGAATTTGTCGTCTTTGCGCTGACTTAAAAATCACTATTATGGTCAACTGAAAAACTTACTTTGGCGTGCCTGATTGATGAGATGATGGATGAGATGGACGAAAAGAAAATAAAAAATTAAAGTGTTAGAAGATTTAGTATAAACAGAAGTAAATGCAGAAGTTGGAGAAATAGAAGAAAAATCAGTAGTAGTAGCATTACTAGAAAAAAGGAAGTTAGCTAAGAGTCTTTTCATCCATGTAATTGTGGCTGTATCCACTTTTGTGTTATAGTTTAAAATACACATAGAACGATGTTAATGTACGCTAAATATTGCTCTATTCACAAACGTCTTTTTCACTAATTTTGCAAAGTAAAAGCATTTATACCATATCACTATAATGTTTATTAGTTTTAACTAGTCTTCATGAAAACGATACCGTAATTTTCTGTAACAATGCGTGCAGTATTCCACATGGTTGCACAATCGATGTTATATTTCATTTTGTCTCAGGCGCTGAAGCTTCCATAAGAACATATTCAAGTAAAAATCGACTAAAAACATTAATCATGCTTAACACCGAACTAAAAATACTAACTCAACTTAACAAAACATAGGGTAATTTACGACAACGTAAATCACAAAATAAAAACTAGGGGTAATTTACGACAAATGTAAATGATATACGTTTGTTCACCCCAGAACAAGGACAAGGACAAGAAGACTAAGACTTGACATTTACCAGGCTTTAAAAATTCACGGAGCACCCACAAAAATTACTTCCAAGCCACAGCACACAAATCTCACCTGTCAGCCAAGCAGTAATCAGTGGTCTGGTCCGTCAGGTACACCTGTTTGAGGCGTGGCAGATAATTAAAAAGATCGTGGCAGTTCACATCCAGGGGCGAGTACAAAATATATAATATCGGGCTACGGCATGTCCCCTGTGGAATCGTATTTTTGTCCCGACAAATCACAGCAATATCACTGCATTCACATGTCTACAAAAAATGCAATGTGTGAATATGTGAATGTGTGAATATGTGAATGTATGAATGTGCGTTCAAAATGTTCGACTGATAAGTGATGTGCGTGCGTGTGTGTGTAAATTCTGATATTCGTATGTCACAGCACCAGTCTCTAGTTAGCACCAGTTATTTTTTTATTATAACAAACTG
>JASANF010011613.1:0-12909 GCA_030248245.1 Trissonchulus sp. WLG1_4
GTCAAGTTTTTTTATTCCAGCCGACTGAATTAATGAATTAATGACCACCGCACAAATCATTACACTTAGATAACCAAATTTTATAGCTAAAATACTATAACAGTGGGTTAATAAACGACCCTTAAATCCGTCATCTGAAAACTGCGCAACAATTTTTTATTTGATCTTATCTTGCACTAATTGCCGTGTCCGTCACAAGTATAAACTGGGTCTCAGGGTCCGCTTGATCAAAGTTTAAAACTGGTTTGGAACAGCTAAATTAAGCAGCCTAATTAAAAAAAACAATGCAACACTGTTTTTCAAGTTCAGTTCAGACGAAGCCGAATTATCTTTTTCATTTTTCAAAACTATTTTCTATTTCCCTTCAGAATAAATTTCACTTCTCGTGTAAAAATTTCAAACCAATAGTCAAGAATTATTAAACATACACATACAATCAAAAAGTCAAAACAAATTCAGAACAGATTCAATCAATTATCTTCAAACATAATTTGTATTTTACGCATGCACACTAGCTTCAACCGAATAAACTTGCTTATCCAAAAACGTACGATCCTACTTACACAGCCAAGTATATGTCAGTTTAACAAGCGAATTTACAAAAAAATCACTCCACGTTATACCGCATACAGGCTGTGTTATTGGTAACGTAATTTTTCAGAATGTCATCGATTAAACGGACTGTAAGCATGAAGGGAGCCTAGAAAGAAGAATTTACAAGTATTATTGGCAAAGTACTAATTTTTGTCAAAATATGAAAGAAAATACAGTGATGACGAAAAACTGTCTTTAACTAAAGTCTGACAAAAAATAGTTGCACCACTTTGAGAAAACGAAACATGTGATTTCGTCACGAAAAGAATAGATTTCGACTATCAAGAATATAGCTACAGCAAGTAGTCGTAGAAGTCATGCCACTAAAATAAGTAAGTGCAACCATTTTTGTCAGACTTTAGAGCATTTAATTGATTAACTCCCTATTTGATAATGAAACCAAAAATTCTTTGCACTATAATAAAATGTGTCCTGTCCTTCTAAATTGCCAATCTAATCTGCAAACTAAGGAACCCTGTGACAGAACTAAATATGCGATCACACTGCTAAGAAGTTTCAGCTCAGAGACCTGCACGCCATTTGTTTTGTCTGCGAGTTAAGTTAATTTCAATCAGATCAGGGTCAATAAATTTTGAAAAGGGCAAAGGCAGAAAAAAATTTCAGACATATAAAGTGAATAGGCGAAATTTAAAATGATCACCCTTTTAATTAAAATCCTTTCACACAATCATGACAAATTCTAAATTATCATTTAAGGGGGTAGTTGCATTTTTAGCTACTTTTTGAAGGCCATAACTCAGTGAACCTGATTTTTTTGGGCACAAAGTTTACATAGAAATCACCAGAAAACAGGAAAATGCAACCACCACTTTAAACGAGTCTAGGGACTACCACACAGGTTGGCTTTGAAACAGATAATTGGCTTAACTAATTTGACATGTAGCCGCAAGTCCCGTTAGCCGACAAACATGAAAAAATTCATTTCAAAGTTACCGCATGAAGTAGAATTTTGGTGCTATGTATTTTTCAACTAACCGGGCATACGGCTATAAGCATGAATCGACCTTGAATTTTATCCGAGGCAAAGGCTTTTTGAAAATTTGATAAACTCGTTTTGTTTCTGTCTGAAACTCATATGCTAAATTAGTAATTGCAAGAACTCGGAAGAAAAAACAGTGTTATAAGTATTATCTAGTATAGATAAAATTCAAGTCTTTTCTCAGACATACAACAGTCATGAAATCAAATCACAATTAGTTTATGTACGAAACTAAATTTATATGATATTATTTTCATAGTTATAAAGTTAAGGAAATTAAAAAATTAGACAATTGTAGTATTTTTAGAGTTTTCAATTCAAACGAAAAAATGTAAAAAATCCAACTCTAAAAATAATGTACAAATTTCATCAATACTGAAAAAGGTTGCATTCACTAAAATTAACTATTTTTATAATATATATACCCCATTGAAAGTATACGTTTAAAAAAAGCATAGAGCTAAAAGTCTTAGCATACAAATAATGCAACAGTAAACCTCAGCAACACAAAGTCATAATATTATATACCTTTGAAACTGCATGCGACAAACAGACATTATAACGTTGAAATTATCGCAACAAATACAATCAAATGAATAAAAGACGCGATAGTGTATATATATTTTGTCAATTTCAAGCCCAACAAAAATTAACTGTAAACAAACTAATACTACAGAATACGCCAAAGGAACAGGAACACTTCATATCTAGCCCGACGGGACAGCTTCAAGCCTGCAGTCGGCCAGACCCGGGGGCGCTCTGGACCTTGAACTTATCCTTGTTGCTTATCAAATAGTCGGCCATAAATTGGATTGGATCCGCTGGTCTGCAAAAGATACAACATTTTAAATACTTCCGCAAAAGAAAAAAAACTGACGGCTGGCATGTGTGACAACACTGGTGATTTGCATTAGTTTGTTGCGCCCTATTATACTGTCTGGCCCTCAGGTTTTTTGGACCATTATATTTATGGTTACTTTTCAGAAAAGGAATTTACGTTTACTATGCACAGATCTGACACAAAGGCGACTAGAGTGCAAGTGATATTTAGAAGTGCGTCTTCTGGTGACTCACCCCCCCAAGGGCGTACCCAGGGGGGGGGGGGGAATGGGGGGAATTCCCCCCCCCCCGAAATTTTTCCCCATTGATTTTTTACACAAGGGTCCCCCCTTTGGTTTTTATGGTCCGGCCGGAAAAATTTTCTGATACGTCTCCAATGGACTAAATTTGGCCTAAAAATCAAAAAATTTCCCAACCTGCAAACTTGTGTCCTTCGGTTTTTATGGTTTGGCCGGAAAAACTTTCTGATACGCCTCCAATTGACAGAATTTGGCCAAGAAATCAAACATTTTTCCTAATTTTTTTCTGGACCAGACCCCTACAGCCTTGTGGTTTAGTAATCTTGCGTTTGTAAGGCGTTTTACGAGTGTTAAAATTGCTAAAAAGTGCATTTTAACCCATTACAAAAAATCGAAAAGTCATTCCCCCCCCCGAAATTTTTTTCTGGGTACGCCACTGCACCCCCCTCACTTTCATTCACTTTTACTCACTACAAAAGTACTTCATTTTTAGCCACGCTACTGATGACACCAATCTAGAATCTAGATGTTAAATGTCCTTGTCGTTAAGAGCACACCCACCTTTCCTTAGCCAAAGCCGTGAGCCCCTGGAGCAGAATGGGAACGACGGTTTGATCCAGATACTGCCTGGTGGGCAGGGCGGACAGGGATCGAGCCTCGGAGGTCTGCTCCACCGGTTTGCTCGCGGGCTTGTCGGCCGGTTTCTCAGCCGGTGCCGGGGCCTCTGCCGGTTTCGCTGCCGAATCCGCCGGTTTGGGGGTCTCCCCGGCTGCGCTGGCGTCACCCCCCGCCGCTGAGGGTGGAGCCTTAGGGGCTGCTGCCGCGTCTGACGCCGACTTGGCCGCATCCGCAGACTCAGGCTGACCCGATGGCTGAAATTGAAAAAATATACATATATGTACATGTAAGAATTTATCTACATAGAGATTTTATCTAGTCTCAAATCACGACAGGACCGCCATCTTAGGGCAAACAAAGTGGTGTGACGTAACACGCAAGTATATATATATACAATTGCAATTTCACAATAGTTTTGGCGTTAGAATTTGACTAGGGAAAAGCTAACTTGTGCAAAATACATTTGAGGTTAAGTGACACAATTTTAGAGTGAAACCCGAGCAGAAAACAGGGACTGAGGGTCCGCAGAAAGGTATATAAAGTTATAGTCAGAAACTCAGAAAACGCGAAAGCGTGCTTATATATATATATACTGCTTATTGACAATTTCTTTTGGACCAAACAGGCATATTTTCAGTAAGTGGCAGTCGGCTGATGAGATCCCTCTCATTTTGATTGCCCCATTATTCCCCAATTTTCCATAGCCTACTTTTCCCGAAAAGACGTTCTAGTGATGACTCTGTGAGTTTCGACTGGAAATAGTGCATCATGGGACTTTGGAGCGCCACCCCCCATAAATTTTGCCTAAAAATATGCCAGATACCGGGCATCTCAGTAAGAGGGGACTGACCTGTCCCTTAATTTTTTTACTACTACCCCGACGTTTGGGGGAATACAACTCCCAAAAACGCGTTTTCAAATTTTTTCAAATTAAGACTTATATATACATCCGCAAATTTTTGGCTTCTTGCTCATTATTTGAGCATCATTTTACATATATAATTAGGCTTAAATTTTGAATTTCAGAGCACTATTTCAGCAGCAACAAAGTGTGCTTGCCTCAGTGTTTAAATAAAAAACTGAGCTCAAACCTCAAAGCCCCGACCTCCGCAATGTCTATAATATTCATGTGTGATCCAAACTACTGTGAAATGTAAATTGATCTGCCACTAACCTCAGACGCTGTGGGAGCGTCAGCAGAGCCGGACGCAGCGCCCTCGCTGGCCCCAGGCTGGTCGGTTTCCATTGGCTGCTCCGAGGCTGGCTGACTCGCGGGCGCTGATCCGCTGGCTGATTCGTTCACAGCTGATTCTGGGGCCAGGGTGGCCTCAGGCGCGGGGGCGGACACTTCGGGAGCAGTAGCGTCTTGTGGTTGGTCAGCCATTCTGTGCTTTTAGAAATTCCAAAAAACGTAAACCAAATCACGCAATGATTGTTAAAAATGAGCGAAGCTGCTGTATATATCAGATGACGCTGTGGATTAACAGTGGAACTGAAAAAAATAAAAATACATATCTATTACATATACACGACATAAGAGCACTGGGATCAACTATATATACACAGTTGGGGTGGGGGGGTAGTGGACCTGTTTTTTGGAGTAGAGCATCTTGAATGAAGCCTTTTTGCAATAAAACTAAACCCCAATCCTTCGATTTCTGAGGTAAGACCTCGTGAAAACAGCCTTTTCAGTGTTCTGAAAGTGAGCTTAGGCCAAAATTTGAATCAAAAAATGGCTATAGTATTTTTTCGATTTTCTGGTTTTGAAGCCTGAACCTTACCCAAAGCTAAGCAAATTAAATTACCATGCAAAATATTACAAAATTACTATGCAAATTCAATTTTTTCATCAATCATAATGTCTTGGTCAATGGCAATTTTATTTTTTTAAGTGAAAACCTTGGACAATCAGTAGATTACCCAGGGCGTCGGGGTTTAACCGAAAATATTCAAGCCAAAATTTAAATGGTTCACTAATTTTTAAGGAAATCCAGCCAATGTAGTGCGGTATAATGAGCAGTGGCGTACTGGCGCGCCCAGAAAAAAAATTTCCCTGAGATCACAATTTCGAAATCTTGGGATCGCACTTTTAAAATAAAAATAGGTTAAAAAATAAAATGCACTTTTTGGCAAATGTTGCACATTAATTTACAAATGCAAGCCAATTTACCAAGTTGCGGTGGTGTGGGGACGGCAGCAGGGTTGGCAAGTCTCGGGTCTGCAACCGAGACCGAGACCAGGCAGCGGAGACCACCCAAACGAGACCTACGAGACCGGGACCAGCCATTGGAGACCTTTTTTAAAATTTTAATTTTAGACACTTGAGGTATATATTTTGAAACGTGAAAAATTAGTGATAAAGTAAGATAAAAGTCACCATTAGGTTGCGAGAAACTTATCATTGTAACGACCGGACGCATGAGAGCAATAGAAAACTGAAGAAGAGGATTATTTTCCCGCTATTCTGACAACTTTTGGATATTTTTCGAAATTTCCCACAATTCCTAGCAGGGCGTTTTAATACAGGCATTTTGTAGTGAATAGTGTGTGCAAGGGCGTACCCAGGGGGGGGGGGGGGAATGGGGGGCATTGGGGGGCCCCCCCCCCCCCCCCCGAAATTTTTCCCCAGTGATTTTTTACACAAGGGTCCCCCCTTTGGTTTTTATGGTCCGACCGGAAAAATTTTCTGATACGTCTCCAATGGACTAAATTTGGCCTAAAAATCAAAAATTTTCCCAATTTTTTTGTGTGTTCCCAACCTTGTGTCCTTTGGTTTTTATGGTCTGGCCGGAAAAACTTTCTGATACGCCTCCAATTGACAGAATTTGGCCAAGAAATCGAAAATTTTCCCTATTTTTTTCTGGGGGCTGCCGCCCCCAGACCCCTGCAGCCTTGTGGTTAAGTATTCTTGCGTTTGTAAGGCGTTTTACGAGTGTTAAAATTGCTAAAAAGTGCATTTTAACCCATTACAAAAAATCGAAAAGTCATTCCCCCCCCCCCGAAATTTTTTTCTGGGTACGCCACTGAGTGTGTGTACATAGGTTTGTGACGGGGGATTGTTAAGCTAGCTCGATCTGTCTTGAAGCACCTAACTACTACAGTAGGACTCGAAACACAGTATGATTGAAAGTGATATTTAATTTGTTCGCTCGACACAACAACTATAGTGGTGCGGGAAAAAAAACCCTATTTTCAACTTTTCGGGTCGTCCTGTGCTCCACATAAATCGGATCCATTAATGCTCGTGGCTGTTATAACGGCCATCTTTCGCCTAACTGTTGCACTAATAAAATGGATTGTAACCACTCACGTTTCTGAGTAATGAGTCTCGAAACCTCCGGGAAAAAAAACCCTATGCGGGAAAAAAAACCCTAATGCGGGGAAAAAAAACCCTATCACTTTTTCTGGTTGTTCTATTAGCAGGGAATATAAACACAATTTCATCGTGTTCTACAACTCTTAGGCTGCAGTATGGACTAAAAAAACCGTTTCTGCGACATCCATGTGACTCACAATGATTCTTCAAAAATCGACCCGTTTTGGCAGAAATGACTTCTGCCCAAATAGGCATTTTTTCCGTATTTAAAAGCATTAAAAACAGATTTTTGCGCTTATTACGTGAGAAACAGCGGACAAACACCGCCCGCGTCTATCATTCTTGGATTTAATTGGTACGCAGCAGCTAAAACCTAAATATTGCAAAAAATGCCAAATTTTGGTGAAACATCATCAAAACAGGTTTCGTAAGGGGTGTCGGGGTATGGCCCAAAATGACAAAAAACGACGTTTTGCGGCCGAATAAACGGTTTTAATGAACTCTACGCATGTTGTTAGCCCAGATGAACTAATTTTAGTAGCAACAATGGGTGAGTTTAGCAAAAAAATGCCGCCAAACAAAATAGGGTTTTTTCCCCGCAATAGGGTTTTTTTCCCGCACAATCTTTGACCAGTCACTGGTCAACCACAGCGTTTTTCACCGTTTTCGAGCTTCAGAAGTATAGAGGAAAGGTAACTCTCTTGAAAAATGCAAACGGCGTTGGTCAAAAGTGTTTTTGTGAAAAATTATGACAAGTCAAAAATTTGGAAAATTTTGTCACTTTGGAATTTTTCAACATGCAAAACTTTGAAATTTTATAAAAAACGCTACAGGCCTCAAAACTGCACAGAAATTGGTGTGGTAAGTCAGTTTGGGATGCGCTTTCCACCTGCATACTCAAAAAGGTCCTATGTCGTGAGGTTCGGCCAGGAAGCACTAGGGTTTTTCCCCCGCAAAACGCGTAGGGTTTTTTTTCCCCGCACCACTATACGATACAGAACAAGAACAGACTATAATATAGCTTGGAACTAGGACAGAAAGGCAAGAGCGTTAAAGTCGGAAAGAGCATAGATGCTTGAATCGTAAGATTGAATTTTGGGTGGATAGTTGGAGAATTTATAGGTAAGTTTTGGGGTGGGAAAGCCTACAGATGCTGCTCGGAAAGTTCCATAACACAGGATAACGGTCAATCTTCGGCGGGGGGAAAATTATTTTTGGCCCTAAAACGCTTCCTACCCCATCTTTTAATAAAAATATAGAACCCCCATCGTCAGTCAAGCCCCCAATCTGATCTCTAGGCCCCAAAATAGATGTGGCCCCTTTTAATAAAAATCTAGAGTGAAATTATTGGTGTTAAAAACCTTAGGGGTTGAATAAGTCGGAAAAACGGCATTTTTTTCGCCTAATGATCCGGAGTCCCCCTATATCCCCCAAACCCAGGGGGGGGGTCAAAATTGAACACTCTTTCGAATAGGCTAGGTTAGAAGTTAGGATGTGTAGTGTAGGATGTAAGCTTTAGCTGGAAATCAAACTTTGTCCAAAAATTAAACTTTACATGAAAATTTTTGCGCAAATTGGATTTAGGAAAATATATCTCCATGAAATAAAACTGCTGCCCATTGAAGAGAACTTCAGTAAAAATGTGAAAAATTTGTAATCGGGTTAGGCTTTGAAAAGACAAAACTTATTTTTGAGGCTCCTGGACACTTATTGAAGCGTTACAAACAAGTAAGTTCCTTCAAAAATTAGGCTATATCTGAATTTTTTAATTTGAGCTGTTGGGTTTTTTGTGTGGTACTTATTTTTGATGCTTGAGGTTGAAATTAGGCCTCAGGCTTAGGCTTAGTGCTTAGGCTTAGCGCTTAGACTCAGAGCTCAGGCTTAGGCTTAGTACTTAGGCTGAGGCTTAGTGCTCACGATTAAACTTCGTTGTGGGTGAGCAAAAAATTAGTCTTAGTTTTGCTGCATCAAATAAAAGGACTTTTGCTACTGTGGAAAAATGAATAAAGCTGAACTTTAAAACCGAAATTGCCCGTCAGCGTGAGCTTGGCTGTGAGCATTAGGGAAGTTTTGAACTAGGATTTGAGGCATTAGAATTTATTGTAACGCCGTATTTATGCCTTAAATGTGATATTTTTTGGGGAAAAATGTTTAATAGACATCTGCTGCGCAAAAAAGTATGCAAGTTTGAATTTTAAATTCATTTTAAGTAAGTTCATTTCGCCTATTTTATAACTGAAAAAATCAACATTTTTTGGCCAGAATAAGCAAGATATGTACCAAATAAAGCTGAATAAAATATATTATGATGTGTTAATATATGCTCATAAAATTTCTGACTGATATAACGAGCGAGCTGGTCTTATTTTGCCAGAATTAGCCCCAATATGACGAAAAATTAAGATTTTCGACAAAATTTGAATTTTTTGGAAAAGCTGAAAATTAACGTTTTTTCGCTTGGAAACTGCTAAAAATGAACTCAGCGCATGCGAAAACCTATAAAAACGTGTTTTTACGCTGAAAAATATGTGTTTGAATTCCCCCCCCCGCCGAAGATGCACCCAGGATAACAACTCGGAACACAATGAAAATGTAAATTTAGGGAGGCAGTGTAACTATTATGACGGTCAGTCTTTTACTTTTGACATAATATATGCTTGAAAGGTTCCATATAAGTCGAGGCAACAAATTCTAGCTCAAACCTTAGTTCGAAACTCTAGCTTGATAAAACTAGACGGTGTATAATAAATAGAAAATTTAAACTTGAAGTTCGCTAAAATTTGCCAGTGCACTGACATTCTCTTTCTGCAGCAGACAGTTTACCTTTTCGTGCCTCGCAGTATATTTTGAAACTTTTCAAACATTTTTCAAAAAAATCTTAGTGATCTTGCAAAATTTTCAAAACTTCAACTGTCATCTGAAATACTGAGAGCACCCTATGGCAGGTCTCGGTTTAACTGCCGAGACCGAGACGAGCCCAGTCTCGGGTTTTTTACGACTGCCAACCCTGGACGGCAGCCCCCCCAAAACAGGTTTTTATTTTCTTTTTCAAGGCCAACTTTGGTCAATATTTGGCGTATCCGACTATCAGAGACGAATTGTGAACTTGAAGTGAAGTGAAGCTCCAACCATGAAGTGAAAACTTAAAGGGGAACGTCACACCACGTTAAAAATAACTGAAAAAGTAAGCTCAAAATCACACAAAACACAATGAATGTAATATATTAGAAAAGTAAATGCAGCATAATGTACTCATGCATACAAACATGCAGAGGCATCGAGGAAATTTTCGAATGTTAGTTAAATTTGATCAATTGGAGACGTGCCGCAAATTTTTTCCGGCAGAACCACAAAAACCAAAGGGGAGACACTTGTTGACAATTTTTGCCCCCCCCCGTGGTCTGCTAGAATGTGTGACACAATTTGTGTAACAATTTTTAAAAATAATGGCACTTTTTTTTGCGGAAGTTCTTAAAAATTTCGCTGGAGTCAGGGTATTTTTGAGTCGATCAGGGGGGAGGGTCTCCAAAAATTTGGCCGAAGAGCCCCCAATATTTTAGCCTCCGTTACTTATATGCACACATTAAGTCAACTAAATGTCAGGGAAAAGATATCCGCAAAAAAAATGCATGCCTCATTTCTGAGCCAGTCACATAGCTGACAATAATTTGTCAGATGACCAGCCTTTAATTCCATCAGATTGTTTACACTGTTTTGTGAAACATTCTGCTTTATTTTTTGTAGATTTCTATAACCAGCACTGAGTACTTGCCTTTTGGATAAGATTGCATGTACTGGGCCTAGCAATACTCATACAGTATGTTACATGTACAATGTTTACGCCATGTACAAAGCGATTTGACATTTTGACAAATTATAAATCATGATTTTTAGCTTCAGGGCACTCTCATAGACTTCCGCATGCAATAAACACAAAAATTTTGCTTAGACATTTCCAGCCAACGTTCGTCACTTTTCAGAAGGTTTCACTCCACCATTTGCCGACGAAGCGATTTGCCGTTGACAATAGAAAACATGATTTTTAGCTTTAAGGGCACTTTGATCAACTTCCGCACGCAGTAAACACAAAAAATTTGCTTCGTCACTTTACGGCCAACGTAGTCATCGCGATTCATCACCTCTGCCCGACGAAGCGATTTGATCGTGACACAAATTGTGTCAATTATTGTTTAGCTTCAGGGCACTCTATCGAGTTCCATGGGTGGGACGAAATTTTGCTCATCACTACGGCAGACGTTCTCTCGCTCGCGATCGACGAAGCTCGTCGTCCAACGAAGAGGGAACTTTTTTTTTGTACAGTCTCTTCGAGAATACGGCCCCAAAGGGCTGTCTTTTAGACGTTCATAAAATTGAGCCACTTTTTCAATGTTGGGTGCTGGGGCTGACCTGCAGGTAATTTTGAGAATACGGCCCCAGATATCGTTGCTGGATTAGGTGCGGGTGGGGGGGGGGGGGGGATGGTGGACCTATGATTGAGTTGGAGGGCCTGGAGGGAACCATTTTTCTTACTAGAACCTAAATCCATAAATTTTGTACTTTCTTGAGATATGACCCCTTGCAGACTACCATTTTCAGTGTTTTTGGAAGTGAACGTACATAGGCCAGAGTTTGAAGCCAAAAATGGCTATAATCTTTTTTCTTGGATAATTTTTGATTTCTACTTTTGTATAATCTCCGGCATCGTTGCGGCTTAGCTGGCAGGATTTTTCCAAGCTGAGTTTCCAGTTTCTTATCCTGAAAATTTGAGCGATTTTTTAGTAGCTAAGCCTATGATTAAAAAAATAATAAACATTAAGACTTCCGACTCCCAAGTTTAAATACGTTAGGAGACGAAGAAACACGGGTTTACGAGAAAAACTGCGAAAACATCCCTCACTAGAGGGTTCAAATTCCTTTTGAACATATTTCAGGAAATCCGAAAGATGAGAAAATGCTATCAAAGAAAAGCGGGAATCTGCTTCCCCCAAAGGTGCTCTACTTCCCAGGAAGAAAGTATTTGAATGTCTTTAACATGTTTTTTGCACGTTCGATTAACATGCTTTTAACATTTTGAGCGTTTTTAACATGTTTCTGACATGGTTTAGACATTTTTTAACATGTTTTTTTGAATAGTGTTTTTAACATCTCAAAAAAACAGAACTCCATTTTAACATGTTTTTCGCATCAAATTCACTCAAAATTATGATGATTTTAACATCTGTTAAAAACGTGCTAAACCTGTAAAAAAAAAAGTAGCAGTGAAGTCGCAAAGTAAGTCGGAAAAATCACGTTTTTAAACCTACTTCACAATCGATAATTTCGTTCACGAATTAAAAAACTTTTTGTTTAAATTATTTTACACAAAGCAAAAGCACATATGCCCTAGTTTCATACACACAGAATTTAGCGCCAAATTGCTTTAAGTGGCTTGTAGATTAATGCCTGTTTGAACTTTGCAAGTTTCCCTTATTTGTAAAGTACGCAAAAAATTAATGATAAATTAAAAAACGGATTCGAACACTTTGTATTTTGAAATCGCAAAGAAAAACGAAGCTTCATTTTTTCATTTTTCCTATTTGTGGCCAAAGAGTAATTTCATCAGTCAGAACGTTACGTGTACTTTTTACAAACTGGTAAATTGTGAGATCTGGTTTGACTTTTTTTATAAACATTTATGTCTCTGCTTGTGTGATGTCTGGCTCACAAATGGTGATTGGTTAAAAATATCTGGTTGATTCTGGTGGTCTAATCATTTTAAGGATCTAATAATAGCATATGGCATTTCACTAGTTTTTCTCAGTGAACATACAATTTTGAAGCAAAAAGTTCTCATTTTACTGCCTGTGAGCCGAAAATTGCTTTGGCGACATTACCACCTTTAATAAAAAAAACGTGTTAAATTGATGTTAAATTTTTTTTACATGTTTTTAACACTATCAAAAACATGTTTAAAATTGTTAAAACCATGTTAATAACATGATAAAATCTAGGAATTTCCTGTTAAAAGCCTGTTAATAAGAAAGCTGCAAGAGACATATTTAAAATCATAAAAACACTTTCTTCATGTGTAATATACTAATAAAATAAGTCCCATCTTCCCCCAACTGCATTTAACTCCATCATTTTTTCATTCGTTTCTTTTTAGCAGCGCATTTTTTGATCTTTTTTGGTATCAGGTAAAACACGGCCACCCTACCAGCCCAGCCCCAGGAAGGCACAGCCACCCCTTGGGTAAAACCCAGCCACCCCAAATAATCCTGATTAAAAAGATATATAAATGTGCAATTTACTGGTGAATCACA
>JASANF010011616.1:0-15146 GCA_030248245.1 Trissonchulus sp. WLG1_4
AGTAGATTACGTAATTTACTGCTTTTAATTATTACTATTTAATATACCAGAATGAAATTTAAACCATAATGACCAGTAGTTATATTTACCGTTTTGTCAGCCATCGGTTGATAGGGTAGTGGTGATGGTCTGGGATAGTTGAGAGTATTTTTACGCAGTTTTTTTAAATCTGGACCAAAATTAGCGGGTTCGTTCATATCAATCCAAATACCGTCGTAAGGAAGTAATCTGTGAAAATCAGATAAACACTGTCTCCAGTAAATACCAATTTGAGGGTGCGTAAAGTCAGGAAAGTAAGTCGGTCCAGGCCAAACTTTGCCCTCATAGGGCGTTTTTCCATCAGGATTTTTTACAAATATTCCCATATCTAGGCCGAGCTAAAACACACTATTGATGACAAGTTTTTTGTCAATGACAAAGAACAAACGATGACAAACAATTATAACAAAAAGTGTACTGTAACTTGCTATGCCGTAATTCTCAATTATCCCGTCTTGAATAGAAGCCTAGAACAACAATTCCTATAAAATAATATTGAGTTCCAAAAAATGAACAGTGAAATACGGTAGCCGATGCTTTAAATGATAGCTGACCATAACTGTTACGAAATATACCAATCGCTTTGAAGCTGTTTCCCATGCAGTCACCAAACACACCCACGCAATGTTGATAATTGTCTAAACGAGCATACTTTAAGCGGGCTGTATTCACTGAGGCTTGCATCCGCAGCCACACCCGGATCAACCATGAGGACTACTTTTTGACCCAACTCGTGTAATTGATCAATATATTTTGGCAAATTCTGAAAAGAACTTTGATAGTAAAATGATAGCGAGAACAATTACGGTCGACAAAACATCACACTAGTGGTTCGCGGCTAAAACCATAAGGGGTTCCTACAGGTCACTTCTAACCAAATGAAGTGACTTTTTTAAAATCACAATTAACAGGCGCTTATAGAAAAATCATTAAATGGAGCTTGAAATCAAAACTCAACTTAATACTTACTTCAATAGTTTCTATTTTAACAATAAAGTTCTATTAAGTATTAAGTAGACAACAAGGACCATTTTACACACTCTATCGTTAATATTATTACTCGATTGTATGCAGAGAAACTATCCTGAGAAAAGAAAATTAAATCATAATGCTTAATTACACCAAAGTTTTTCCTATCCACTGTAAAAACTTTGTGCTGCTCCATGAAATCGATGTCTACTGTTTGCACGTCAACTGGTATCCCTGCTTTGTGGTTCCGTTGGGCCACTGTCCAAACATCTTCAGCTGATTTGTAACCCCAACGACACAGCTGAAATCCTAGACCCCAATAAGGGGGCAATGCTGGTCTGCCGATAGCTGCCGTTAGCTGTGAGGTCACTTCGTCAGGACTCGGCCCCAGAAAAATGTGGAAATTCAGTATACCACCCGCCAAGTGGAATTGGACCAGAGGATTTGGGTCTGCTTGAAGTGTGACAGACATGGCGTGGGCGTTCAGCAGCAAAACGCCGTGACACTGACCTGCAACAAATAGAAGTACAGTAGCGAGCAAAATTATGTACTTTCAAAACTACGGAATCAAAGCGGAGCCGGAGTCACTTGATTTCATTGTCAAAGTATTAACTGACTCCACCTCTGTTTTGAGTCCAGAGTCTGTATCAAATAATTTTGGTCGGTATTACATTAGCTATCCAAATTGATATTTAGACAAACTCGAAAACTAACAATATACTACTAACACCTGGGGCCTGTTTCAATAAACCAAGAGTTCATAATAAGAAGAGTATGACACTCTTCTGGATCCCAGCTTGGCCGCCGCGGACATGCTACGACCATTATCTCCCTAAAAAGGCCACAACTGTGGGGGGGTACCCCCCTACGCGAATGAAGGCATAGCCCTCAACTGTGGGGGGGACCCCCCCACGAATCAGACCATAGGTCTCAAACGTGGGGGGGACCCCCCCACAAATGAGGGTATACCCTCAAATGTGGGGGGGACCCCCCCACGTTTGGTGCAACCTAAAAAATGCCCCGGAGACGCCCCGCCGCCACTTTTTGAGGTAAAATTTTGTTCCTAGGGGTATTTTGAGGTGCTGAACTCGAATCTGCGGCTCATTTTTGTCACCGCGGACCCAGTCGACCCCCACAGGCTACAGTACCAACTTGGGGTCATTTTTTCAAAAATTGAAATTTTTCATGTTTAAGTGTTATTTTGGCCCCTGAACACGAATCCGGAGTCCACTTCCGTCTAGGATCCTGTTGGACTCTAATATGTCAGGCCTCAGGCGGCTCTCTTTTCCATACTACTATTCGCTACACCCTCGAGGTAGCAGATATTCACGAGGCTTTGGTACAGATATGTATGCATGCAGGTACGTAGAATTCTTACGGTAGAAAATTTTTTAACAGTTTTTTGGTGAAAAGCGCATTCTAAGGGATTTTTGTGTTTCTGAATATTCTGATCCTTGGAAGTCCAAATAAGTAAATTTTTGGGTTTTTTCTTTTATTCACCCCACAGTCCGAAATTTGAAATTTACTGAACCGTTTTTCATAATTTTGGCACCGGTTGACTTCTCTTGACATCATAACTTTGAGACAATTACAAAAATTGCCAGTAGGCCACAACGGGTTGGTGGACCCTCTATTCTGGGTAAAGGACCCTCTATTCTAAACAGAGGACTCTCTTTTCTAGGCACAGGACGCTCCATTTTAAGCAGTGGACCCTCCATTCTCAGCAAAAGATACTCCATTCTTGACACACAACCCCTTATTGTAGCCGCGTAGTAAAGTCCAACACGGTGCGAGGCAAAAATGGACTCTAAAGTTCGTGTCCCGCGGATCATACTACATCTAACACTACCAAAATCTCAGTTTCGAAAACTTCACGCCTTAGGATCTCCTAAAGGGGGTACCCTGAGGGGGTCACAGGGGGGCCCAGGAGGGTCCTAGGCAAAAATAGACCTCAGATTCGTCTTCAGGGGCTCAAATTACCCCGAGAAACAGGAAAATCTCAGTTTCGAAAATTTGACCCCTTTACCCCCTGAGGCATGGTACCCTGAGGAAGGGGGCTTTTCGGGGTCCACGAGGGTTCTAGGCAAAAATGGACCCCGGATTCATGTTCTACACCTCAAAATACCCCTAGGAACAAAATTTTACCACAAAAAGTGGCGGCGGGGCGTCTCCGGGGCATTTTTTAGGCTGCACCAAACGTGGGGGGTCCCCCCCACATTTGAGGGTATACCCTCATTTGTGGGGGGGGTCCCCCCCCACGTTTGAGACCTATGGTCTGATTCGTGGGGGGGGTCCCCCCCACAGTTGAGGGCTATGCCTTCATTCGTGTAGGGGGGTACCCCCCCCACAGTTGTGGCCTTTTTGGGGAGATAATGGTCGCAGCATGTCCGCGCTGCTAGGCCACAAACGTGGCCAGTGTCATACTCTTGTCATTATGCACTCTTGAATAAACTCACAGGCGCACAATTGTAACAAATTTGGCTGCAAAATCAGGTGATTCGTAATGAAATTATACGTGTAAATATATTTAGCCTATTATTATAAGTATGTTAATATTTATAACGTTAATTTATAACGTTATTTATTTATACGTGTAAATATATTTAGCACTAACAAATCTCACAATTGTGGGCCTGTGAGTTTATTGAAACGGGGCCCTGGACTAATATATGAAAAATGAAAAGACCGCATAGGTATATGCACATCGTTTTACATCGTATTTAAGGGGCTGCTCAAACTGATTAGACAATCCTAGTAAGAATCTTAAGTCTTAGGACCGCACAATTCAATACCATTATTATTTTTTTGCCCTATGTTCAATTTCAGTACCATTATCAATTGCTTAATCTCTTTCATTGGAATTTTTGTAAATTATGTCTGCTTACATAGCCTACACATGGTATGGATCAGATCATGTCGGCAGAAATTGGATCCGCCAAGCACAAGTTAACAGTACAACAATTTATATTGAAAGTGAAAGTATACGCAGTATACTTAAGATAGAATGAAAGTTTAAGGAACAACTTAGCTTCAAGGCAGCATCAAAGGCATGAGACAATGCACATAGCATAACAATGGAATGCTGAGATAAACTTGCATCGACTCACCATCGGGTTCGACTACTAAGTAAAATGGCTGTGTTCCATACAAATTGTAACCATCCAGTTTTGGACCATGATCCCGCGTAAAAATTGGCCACGATTTTCCATCGAATCGGCGACCGAAGTGTTCGTGCAGGTGCTCACCAAAACCATACAAACGTTTTGAAGGCAGTTTCACAGTCATCCGAATATTTTGATTTTCAAATAGAAAACTTTCTAAAAACGTAATTCAATTTGAACTGGATTCCAATTTATATAGAAAATATGGACATAAATCTGCTGTAAATAAACTTAAATAAACAAACTATTAAATAAATACTCAAATAAATAAACTCTGCCACGATTATGGAAGATTGAGACGCTTCTGTAATCTAGCTGATCAGCCGGACACGGTATTTCTGTACTTGAAGATAATCCCAGATACGCAACATTGGCTGATGCTAGGTACTAAGTTGCTACTTCAATCATGTAAAATATAATCAAACAAATTTAGGCTTATCCAATTTCGGATAATACTACAAATATGTTGTTTGTTTAAGGTAGAACTGTATCAAAGAGAATTATACTGAATCTTATGTGAATCTTTGATTTGATTACCTTGTACGTAGCTTGTGGCATCGAAGATTGAAAACCGATGAAGAACAAAAACTTTACTGACCTGGTAGGTTTGATCCGGTATCAAATAATACAGTGCCAGAATTTGATCGAACTATCGAAATACTGAACGGAGCCGTGTCAATTTCCATGTTGTATAGTTGGTCGGTGACTTTAACGGGTGCACGGTCACATAAATTGGGATATACAGTCGGATCGATAGAAGGGTTTTCGTCTTTGTCATCTTTGATCAGGAAATTTATGTGATTTGCAGAATAATTTATCAGTTTCAGCTTCAAATAATCGTAAGTATCACCGGTTTTGGGCTCACCCTTTAGCAGCGCTTCGTAATCACTATTTGCAAACAGTTTTGAATAGCCAATCGAGTAGCGTCGATACATTGTTTTGAAAAACTTTCGATAGCACCACCATGTAAAAATGGCACCAGAAGAAGCTATTACAATCGCAGCTGCAACACTCAGCTCTTTTCGACTCATTTTAGTAAGCCGCGACTGAATACGTCAAACAAAAACAAATCTCTTTTTAATGTCGGTGACAGGATTTACCTCTTTTGAAATAGAACTTGCATTTGTTCAATACGCTTCGCAACTTAAAGACAATTAATATGATTCTCAGTAGGAGAAAAAAGGGTAATAAAAGCGCATAAAAGCAGTGCAGAGGCCGTAGGCTCGATTCATACTTTTGTCCGTATGTCCGTTCAGCCGACAAAATAATGACGTCACAGGTGCTGGCTGATCCATCGCTATAGGCTGATAGTGACGTCAATGTGCCAGCTGAACGCACATACGGACAAAAATATGAATCGAACCCTATACTATTGAAGCTACAGTATAAGTAGAACATGGGAAAGGGCTGAAGAGGCTTAATCTCATTTTATATACTCGTTCTTGTTATTGTCCCTATCGTTATGTCTCCAAAAAAAATTACCACGCTAAAAAGTCCAATTTTTTGCATGAAGAATTGTGGGTTAAATTCTCAGTTTTAGGCAAAAAATAGCCGAACCGCTATTGACAAATCACTTACAGCAGCTGACTGAAATTCGTCATTGGCCCTGCTCCTGTCTCCTTAAGCGCATGTATGAACTGGGCTTAACTAAGAAACTATTTAAGATTACTCTTATTCAGCAGACATTCTCACAACCATTTCAACTAACTCTATTAAACTACACTGACGACACTTTTGAGCTGAAGCGACTACGACGAGACTAAGCCTTGCCTAAGGTTGCTAGAGAGAAAATATTTGACGTGATTTTTGCGATTACTGGCTGTACTCTTGAT
The DNA here is from genome assembly GCA_030248245.1 of Trissonchulus sp. WLG1_4. Lineage (NCBI taxonomy): Eukaryota > Metazoa > Nematoda > Enoplea > Enoplida > Ironidae > Trissonchulus > Trissonchulus sp. WLG1_4. The sequence goes on from JASANF010011616.1 coordinate 6,002, forward strand.
GCTTGAAATTATTTCTTTTTGTAATGAAATCACATGTTTTGCTTTGTCTCAGGGTCCTGTAATGTTTGGTCATAGTTCCCAATTTACATTATCAAGAACATGTGGATGTTGTGTTGTCATGCTACCTAGTTCAGTGAAAAACTATACAATGAAACAAACACAATATCTAATAACAATAACAACACAACACAACAACGCGCCACAAAATTGATGATACAGTTTGAAAGGAACACTGGGTTTCAATTGGACTGCACATCTAGACTGCTGGAAAACAGGGCATGCACGCGCACACACACATGTACATGTTACATACATACACACACATTCGCCAAAAAATTCTGTTCGATAAGCGCACGTATGTATATACATATAGAACTTCTGCGTTGCACAGATGACAACAGCCCAGTTTGCCAACGTAAGCGGTTCTTTATTCCGTAAATGGAGTTGATGATGTGGCCTAGTTATCGTTGCGGAGTGTGAAAGCGACACCCTCGTTAGCGCATGTAATAACCTCATTCTAGTTACTGCGAACGCTCACGTCTAAAACTGCAAAATTAACAAATATATAACTGGCGATGTATTCGTTGGCTATTGCTTCGTAAGCCAAACACCGAATCCAATGTTAACTCTGCACCCAAAACTAAGCCTGAGCCTAAACGAAACTAAAAGTAGGAGCCGTCGTAGTAGCAGCAGTACATATGTATTGTAACTCGATTCAGTGTTGCAGTGAAGTGCAATAACCCTACTTATACTGCACGCAGAAGCGTACAGTCTACTTATAGTCAGTAATAGCACTGGTGGTTGTGCTAAAAGAAAGTAATTGATATGTACGCATGTGTGAAACTCTCGTGCAGGTGCACTCGGAGTTTCACTGAAACATACGAATAAATCACTTATAGCACGCCAACCAGTGCTATAACCCATACTTATGTACATAGTAACAGCTGCAGAACGAAAACAATTTGAACACACACTCACGTTCACCTGCAACAGGCGCAATTACACCACTACGCAGTGTCCAGCTAACAAACACTGATTAGAAATTAGATGCTCAGTAGATGCGTATCGCAGTACAATCTGAGCCAACCGGGCTTATAAATTTGTGCTCCAAACTTGTTGTGATTATCAGAAAGGTTCGTGCTGATCTGATTCCATTATCAGAAAGGTTCGTGCTGATCTGATTCCCTTGACTCATGCCTATTTTTCGCTCTCACTGATATTTGTTATACTTTATTAATTATCATAATTTATTTATGATAACAAAATTTCGATGCCAGATAATATGTGCCCATTTATACCATATTCCCAGATCGGTTGCTTACAGCGATGTGCTGATCATACAAATGAGTTCAAGTTTTTCATTGCCAACCAATGTGCCTAGGTGGTCAAGAGGTTTAATTCGCGAATTTGCACTAGCTAAGTGTAAGGCTTCACTCGGGGTCGGGAGCACCCCCCTCCTTCCTCCCTGCTCACATTCTACTTACCTTTTAATATTTCACATTTATGAATACACGCGCAAACTATTTAAACATTATATACGTACTAGTCATCTCATCTGTGTATGTACGCTTGGTTTACTGTAATGTAACAAGTAGACTCCTAAAAGGAGTAAAATTCCTTCGTAGAGAGTTACATTGGTATTTAAAGAAAATGAGATCGTCAAAATTAACAAGCACGTTTTGCGAGTAGAGATAAATTAGTTTTGGATAGAATTCGTTGTGACATGCTGTAAGGCTGAGGATATTCTTCGAATATAAAACGCGGCGGAAAAAGTATTTAAAGCAAGACTTTTACATACATAACAGGTCAAACTGCAATGTGTTTTCGTGATTTCATCTTGCTTTCAAGTTAAGTTTCACATAAGTTAAAAAACTAATAACCGTTTTGTAAAAACTGAGTATAAATGCTATTGCACTCAAAACACCATTTTAGCGGCAGGTGCTAAAACCGCACATTTGCGCAAAACCAGCGTCAACTGCGAAGATTTTGTCGCAGCGAAATGCCATCATTCTTGCTACCGAATGGTTTTGTAGGTAATGCTTCTACATAATATTCACATTGTTCAGGTTCCAAAGTGCTGATAAATAATAATCTAGAAAACATTGTTGTGACAGGTTTCGTCATTTTACTGTCACTGCATGTAAAATTTGTCAGAACGCATGTGCTATGTGTGATGATCTGTTCGCTGTAATAATGTGCGTCTGGCTATACCTGAGTGCTTTAGTGCATAATGTACGCGCGCATATAAAAACTCCAGCGTGATAGCCAGGTCAGGTTAGCACACACGAAGAACACACACGCACACACATTACATGCATTTCTAGGACCTACCAACTTTTCACGTACAATTATACACATGAACAAAAGATACGTGTTAAAGTGAGCAACTGTACTATAGTATATACGCGGCGGCTGAGGCCGCCGCGTAAAAAAAGGAATGGCAGATGCCGGACTGAGAATCTAACCACTCAAGTACTGTTTGCCAGGCCATGCCACTAACCACTGCGCCACTCCCTTGTAGAGACATCTTGACTTAACTAAGCTACAGTTTGCAACAGTGGCATTTAATTTTTCTAAAATTTCTGGTTCAAAATAAAATCGATGTTGTTTATTGTTAATATACCTATATGCCCTATGTTTCTTCAATTTACATAATGTGTCCCACTGAGAGTCTCTATTATTACATCTTTTGCCGAAAATCAACATTAACCGCTGATTGGCTGTGGCTAAAAGCCAACAACCAATCAGACAATTGCCAGAGAAAACAAAGTTTGCATCCAAGGGGGGACACGTGCAGGAAAGTTAAAGTTTCAAAACCAAATGGGTGGCTGCACTAATATCTTGTCAAACGTTTAGTTTTGTATATGAAATTGACGACATGTAGCTTGTATGGGTTAAAATTTAGTTCATATACTTGGTTCATCGCGTTCATGTCCCCCACGGTTGCAACACGCTTGCTCCTATAAGCTAGCACAGTGGAAAACATACGGCATTTTATACGCACAAAATCTTCTTACACGTATTCCATAGAACGTTCTGATTCCAATAATTCCGCCTTCAGGCGGAATAAAAAGTAGCCTAGAGGATTAAAAGAGTCTGTGTTCGGTTCTTAGCCTGTGCGGCTGTGTATATTATATTTATATTCCCTGTTTTTCCGCCGAAACGGCATGTGTTTGCTTTCATTAAATGTATTCCTTTTACCAGTTCGTCCGCGTCCGTCTTGGGCAGTTTTGGCTTATAGGAGCCCTGCCGCTCCAGTGTTTACTATAGTCCCCAGGCAGTATCGGCCTAGGAGGCCCTGCCACCTCTGCGTTTCGTGTGCGCCGTATTTATTAGACCGCTCCTCGCTACCCCCAGTACATCCGGGAGGCCTATTCAGGCTGTAGCAGGCGGTATTTTCAGTGTGCCTTGCCCAGTAGTTTAGGTAAGCCTCTTTCCCGTCGGTGTCCGGCAACCCCGGCCCGTACGGAAGACCCCGTTCATCATACCTGGAAACCCCGCTGGCGGTGTGGTTAAGGCTAAGGGCGAGAGAACGATCCTCCCCTGAAGCTGGTACCTACCGTTCCCGCTTGGGCCATTAGTAGGAGCGGCAAGGAGTCGCCTTACATTAGTGTTAAGCACGCAGGCAAACCCACGTTACTTTTTGATGCACATTTTTCAAGAATTTGTTTTGGCTTTTAAAGTTTTTGTTTAGGATGTTTGACTTATCAATTTCTTGTAGAATTGTTTTGTGAAGTCTGTTCTTGGAACACTAATTGCTTTCAAACATAACATTTTTTCTGAGCGCTATCTTAAGTTCCCGCCGGTTATAATGATCTAATGTGAAGGCTGCACTAAATACTTTTTGACAAAAAATTCGACGAAAGTGTGAGTCTTCAGAATGATCACGCAATCAGCCTGAGTTCTATTGGCGTCTCGAACGTCCTCACATTTTTATTTTTAAAATAGGTAATTTCAAACTATGAATAAATAATAAAGGCGCAGGCTTAGGCATAGGCCTTTTATTCAGCAATGCTATCCATCAAAACTTCCCACATAGCGCTAGACTTTTCAAAGATGTATCCTGTTCATATCTATACCGTTAAGTTGGTTTAAAATCAGTGCATGACATCATTTGAGTATGACATTTAGTCAACAATTATCAATATCATCATACCTATATTATGTATCATAGTTAACTATTTTTTGGTGTCAATTTGAGTCAATTTTTGGACACAGAGTGGACATCAGCAGCTTATTAGAAGGCTCTCATAAAAAACATGAGCCTACAGCTATGTATCATCATTATGACTATCAGGATCAATCTAATCATAAGTTTTGACATTACATTACATTCCATGCGACTATTCTGAATTATTGCATTACTGCCTCTTACACCTCAATGTGATGATGTCATTGTGGTATGTACTGATGATGTTATTACGGAACACTTTGGCTTGAATTTACAAAGCTTGTTCAACTTAGTAAAGTTCTTAGACTGCGCTGGAACGCAATTACCCTAAATTAAACCAAATAAAACGAAACCACGTGATTTCAGCGAAATCTGCATGCCAATTTTCAAATATGGAATAGGAGTCACTTTGTAAATCATGCATGATTCACAAACTTTGTTTAACTTGAATGCAGTCCAAGGATAAAAATGCCATTTTTAAACGGTCCTAATTTTTGGAGTTCTTGAACAGTCAGAAATAACGGATCTAGGTAATTACCTTAAAGGTTGATGTTAAGCATGCCTGTTAAATTTCTTTAGTGTGGTGATATATGGGTTCACTCACACTAAGATTACCAAACTGACTTCTTCCATTCGATTAGGGAATCTTATATTAATCCTACTAATCCTAGAATGAGACCATTCTTAGAAGGCTAGGTATATAGAAAGTACTGCACTGTACTGATATTATTGTTCCTTCTAGAGAAGGAACTATTGTTTTGAAATTGACTGCTCATAGCGTTTAACGCTACTGAGCAGGCTGCATAGCCAGTATGATTTACGTGTATTTTCAGCTTGGGAGCTGCCTGCTGATTTTTGTCTGCGTATATGCAGAAAAATCAATAATCGATGTACACTGCTGTAACAATGTACTTTTTCAAAATCGGCACCGGGATGTTTCACCAGCAGTATATAAGAGCCATTAGAAAACAGTGTTTATCGCTTCTTGTTCTTAGAGCTGATTTGCTCAGCTCAGATCAAAGTGTCACTTTTGAGCCAAATGGCTCGTGCAGCGGGATGCTTAACATCCTGCAGCACTTTTTTGTACGTACTACGTATTTAGATTAAGTTAAAATAAGCTAGTTATTATAAAGTAGAGTAAGATACGAAGTAGGTATAGCAGCTTACGGTAAGTATGAAATAGAGAACTAATTCATTTAAACCTGAAAGGTAGACACCGGGGAAGGAACCTTGCCCCTTTTGGGGCCTACTTGTTATAATAGTTCGATCCATATTATGTTTGATGCAATTTTTAAGATTCCATGGAACCGAAAGTTGTATCATGGTTAATTCCACTGACACTAATAACGAAGCCTGCTCGAATTGCGCTTATAAAATAACAATTGGGAGTTACGCCAATGCACCATATGTTTATGACTGTTTTCCGTCATACCCACGTAACAGTACCTGTTTTCCGGGAACAGAATTCTATATCCTTTACGAAATACTATCTCAAGCCGGCTTCCAAATAGAGACAAAAAGATACAAAGGTTACTATCCGACAATAAATGCGTTAATGACTGAAGACTGCGATGTCACAGGTAAGCCTCAAATTGGACTTGGGTTTAGACTTCATAGACTTACATATGTTAGGAGACTTATGCTGTACAAGCTTGCTCATTTAATACCAACTGAGCTGCAGTCTATTTATTTCCTGTTTCTGCATGTAGTTCAAGGCAAAGTTTTGACAATCCGTTGTCGCTGACTTTTCAAGAAATTTGTGTTGCTAGATCACTGCTAAAGCCGTTGAGTTGAGACTGCTACAATTTAAAATAAATTAAAATTAATTAGTTTCAAGCTAACATGTGTGAGACAGTGTATTTTTAAAACGGAAATCATAACGTTCACTTGCATTATCACACAGCTCATATTGGAGAAAGAGATGTCATACCTACGTTTTTTGATTTCCGTGAAATTAAAAATATTGCGCTAAATCTAGAAAATACATACATCGATGTGCAAATCAGGTTTGGCGCGATAGCGCCAAACCTATAATAGGACGCAAACACCCTCAGTGCGACTTTTAAGAACGCTTTCTTGAACAGAACAATTAAACGCGTGAGTCAAAAGAGATAAAAATTTACACACACATAGTCCTTATAAAGTTACACTTTTGTGCAAGGTTTGATGTAATTCGATTTAGAGGGGGCGGAGATATTTTTAAAACACACTTTAAATTTTTGGTCATGATGATCTTTTTTTTTTTCTCGTCACATTTTCCAGAACATTGGGACCATCTCCTGAGACGCCCAATATATCATTCGAACCGTCTTTATCCGCCATACTGCAAGTAAGCTTTTTGAACATATCCTTTTAGTTTTCGATGAGTCATCAATCAATTATCGATTTTTTTTAGCTGTATTACGTGAAAAATTTTATATTATGCTGTGTATCTGTAGTAATTTCCTAAGATTTTGGTGGATTTATAGGTTATTAGATAAGTAGAGTTTATTTTTGACGTTTGTTATGCGCAAAAATGTTGACCGGTTGCGCATGAGTAATTGAGCTAAACTGGTTGTCAACAAAAAACGGCACCATAAATTAACATTAGTAGTAAAGCTGTAAAAAGAGCAATAATTTTTACGTAATTGGTTTAAATTTTATGAGCCAACTCATTAGTAGGTACTAGTATGAAGCTTGTAAACTTTCTAAAAGTTCAGCTGATTCAGCTTCTGAGCTTCAGCCAATCGGATTTGAGCTCAAACGTGGACAATTTTTCTGTGCACATATTTTTAGTATAAGAACGTTTTCCCTGCATTTTATCAAAATTTTTTTGTATTCAGCTCCGTTTTTTGGTTTTAACGGACCCTATGCAGTTTTAAGAGCTCTTTTTAGTCAGGTGCTATTTTTTTTAAAAAAGGTGCGATTGGGGGGGGGGCGGGCGCTAGACCAATTATTTCATGGATCAAGTCAAGTGTAGCTGAAGGAGGGGAATATTGGCCCTTTTTTTAGTAGAGCACCTTGAGAGAAGCATTTTTTGTAATAGAACCCCTATCATCCACTAATTTGGATTTTCTGAGCTATCACCCTTAAAAAGTGCATTTTCAGTGTTTTTGAAAGTGAACATAGGCCAAAGTTCGAAGCCAAAAATGGCTATAATCTTTATTGTTGGATAGTTTTGAGTGGGTTATGTTGTTTTAAGACATCGTGTAGGCTTACAAGATTGCAGCTGGCTGGATTTTCTAGGCTAAGCTGGCAGGATTTTCCTTGAAAATTTCGACTTTTTAGTACGAGTACCTAAATCTGAGCCTAAGCCTAAGCCCCATACTGGGTCTTACGCAGTCAAAGTACCTTTGTTTTGATTCTAAAAATTTGTAAACATTCTGACTTCTTTTTGGCACGTTTAGAACGTAAAAAATCCGAGTTCCACCAAAAATTGCGAAAGCGTCCCTCACTGAGGATTCAGATTTTGGAGGGTGATCCAAAAAATAAGATAAGGGTTCTTGAAGCAAAAATGCTTTTCCCAAGGTGCTGTACTCAAAAAATAGGTCCACTATATCAGTAGTGTAACCAGGATCAAGTTGAGGGAGGGGCCGCCAGGGCCAACGTGCCTTTTGCCCGAAAATTTTTCGAAGTTTGTCGAAAACCACTGAAGCGGCCCCTGCCCCCCCTCTGGCTACGTCACTGCCACTGTTTCCCCCCCAACTGAATTTAACCCTAATTTGGATCAAGAGCGGTAGAGGAAGGTGGGGGGGGGGAAGATAGTGGACCTATTTTTTGCTGAATGGCACCTTAAGGGAAGAATTTTTTGTAGTAAAACAGCTGTCCACAAATTTAGATTTTCTAAGGCCCCTTTAAAATAGCACTTTCATTGTTTTTTGGAAGTGAACGCTGGCCAAAGTTTGAAGCCTATGATGCATTTTCGGCCGTGGGGAATTCAAGCACAATTTTTCAGCGTAAAAACAAGTTTATAGATTTTCGCATGCGCTGAGTTCATTTTTGGCAGTTTCCAAGCGAGAAAATGTTGAGTTTCATATTTTCCAAAAAACTCAAATTTTGTCGAAAATCTCAATTTTTGGTGATATTGAGGCTAACTCTCGCAAATTAAGTCCAGCTCATATATACTACCTATACTATATCAGTCTAAAATTTTATGAGCTAATATTAACACACCTAATAATAATAATAATAATTTATTCAGCTTTATTTGCTTTGCTACATATTTTTGCTTATTCTGGCCAAAAAATATTGATTTTTTAATTGTAAAATAAGCGAAATGAACTTGCTTTGAAAATGAATTTAAAATTCAAAATTTTGTATTTTTATTGTAACAGATGACTATGTACACTTTCCCCACAAAAAATATCACCTTTAAGGCGTAAATACGGTTTTATAATAAATTCTGATGCCTCAAATCCTATTTCAAAACTTCCCTAATGGTCAGAGCCAAGCTAACGCTGACGGGCAACTTCAGTTTTAAAATTAAGCTTCATTTATTATTCCACAGTAGCAAATGTCCTGTTATTTGGTGCAGGGAACGAAGACTATTTTTTGCGCACCAACAACTGAGTCCAAGCGTGAGCACCAAGCCTCAACCTAAGCACTAAGCCTGATCTCTCAGTCTGAGCACTAATTAGCCCGAGGCCTAATTTGAAGGAAAAACCTGCTAAGAAGCATCAATAATAACTTTACCGCACTGAAAAACATCAACTAAAATCATATTGTCAAAAATTTGTAGATATACATAGCCCTAAATTTGTACTAAACCTTACTTGTGTTGTAACGTTTCACTCAGCCTGGTCCTGGTAGCTTCAGATAAAGTTTTGTAACTTTTCAAAACCTGAACTGATTTACAATTTTTTTTCAGCATTTAGTAGCTTAGAAGTTGCTCTTACAATGGTAGCAGCAGATTTTCATTTCATGGAGTATTTTTGCCTAAATCCAACTCTGCGCAATATATATATATATATATATATATATATATATATATATATA